>MKEJ01048586.1:0-16599 GCA_001753735.1 Embelia ribes | reverse complement strand
AAGAAGCAGGATTAGAACCAAGTAAAATAAAATAGCAGTGGTAGAATGTCTCGTAACTGGGCAATTAGTTCAATCTGAATCAGTATAAGCTATAAGATGAAGATCCGATCAGTTGGAAAAAGAACACCATGGTCGGGAGAACGCTTAATATACTAAGAACGCGATTAAGAGTATGAAGATGCGCATCACACAGATTATGCATATACTAACTAAGGCAATTAACTACAAATGAAATGTTTGGTCGAGTAATAGTTAAATAAATGAGTTGCCCAATTAGACAATAATAAATACTAGGATCCGCCAAGGGTATCCCTTCATTAGGACGAAAGCGCAAATTTTGTTTCATAAGAAAGTCAATTGGACGAGCACCCATCTGTCCTGAATAAGAAAGGATATTTATAGCATATTTTCGCTGAGAAATAAAGATATCTATGGGCGATCTAGCAACCTCAAGATCAAAAAAATACTTAAGAGGACCCAAATTCTTAATGCTAAAGCGATTAGCAAGAACCTATTTAGCCACCGATATGCTACTCGAATCATTACCTACCACAAGTATATTATCGAAATAGACAAGACTAGTAGTAAAAAGAATGTCCAACAATACGAGTAAATAAAGAATGATCCGAGTGCGACTGCCTGTAACCAGCAAAAGTAAGTACCAAAGCAAGCTTGGAATACCAATTCCAAGATGCTTGTTTAAGTCCATACATAGACTTATACAAACAACAAACACGAGTGTCCCCTTGCTATGCAGAACCTGGAGGTAATTTCATATAGACCTCATCATCCAAATCACCATGTAAAAAGGTGTTGTGAACATCTAACTAGTGGAGTTCCCAACGATGAACAACAACAATAGAATTCAAGTTTATGACAGTAACCAACTTTGTTACATGGAAGATATCATAAAAATCATGTCCCTCAACTTGAGTATAACCCTTCATGACAAGGCGAGCCTTATAGTGCTCTATAGATCCATTAGCTCACAACTTAGTTTTGTAAATAATGGGCTTCTTATCTGGAGGTAAATTAACCAAAGTCAAGTCCGATTATCTTCGAGGGTATGAAGTTCGGACTCCATGGCTTTAAGCCAATGTGAATGTTGTACAATATCTATTCTATATTAAAAGCAAACACACTTGGAAGCAATTGAAAGTGAAACCATTTTCAATTTATTAATTGCCCATTTTACCCTTTATTTAAATTTCTCTAAACACTAATACTAAGGGTATATAAGTAAAACTAACTCTTCCATCTCACCCACGTTCACCACCCCTTGCCCCATTCTTAACTTATGAACTGTTTCTCTCTCTATTTTTTTCTCTCCCCTCTCTCCCTCCAGTCTTTTGTATCACACACACCTACATACAAAATTTCAGACCCTTCATCACGCATTGCAGACCTTTAATTTATTGTAATTATTTAATTCTTCTATAAGTATTATCTTTCCAAAAAAAGAATTTTTGCAATAGTTTATATTTGATTTTATTTTTCTTGCAAATTTGATGTATAATTGTTCAGGCTATTCTTCAATTAAATCTTTCACTAATTTTATTAAATTTTGTGCACGCATCGCGTGTGCATAACTTGCTAGTCAGAATAAGAGGTAGGATAAGAAATAGAAGTAAGCAAAGCTAGATAAGAAGGTGAAAATCGATCATAAGAAATGACAGAAGAAAGAGGATATACTATACTTGCAAATTTGGATGGAGTGACCGAGAAGGCACGTGGGTCCAGAGGTCAATTATAATCCAATAGGCATAAGTGTCGGGCAGTGGTGCATTGGGGACGAGTGCAAGTATCTGCAGGTAGGACAAAAATAACCAGTGGTGAGGTGGGTGGAGAAGGAGTTGGTATAGCCGGAATAGGGGTGGGGCGGGATGCGGGTTGAATCAAGTTGGGAGAATCGGATAGAACCTGACTAGGAACTACCAGTTCAACTGTTGTCGGTTGAACCAACTTTGGTTTGGTAGTGGCAGTAGGAGGTTGGTTCGGGATAGTGGTTGGGTTGGTATATAGCAGGTTGAAAAATCTTGGGTTGCATTTATAGAGCAAAAACAAATAGTGTCGGATAACTCGCGATGCTTATGATAAGGAAAAATATTTTCGTGAAAAACCACATCACGTGAAATTCTAAACTTTTTATTTTCGAGATTATAAACACGATATGCTTTATGTGTAACTGGGTAACCAAGAAAAACACATTTTGTAACTCTAGGTTAAAACTTGTCATGACCTGCCTTGAGAGTTTGTGCATAACAAAGATACCCAAACATTCGAAGACGGTCATAAGTAGGCTGCATTTAAAAAGGCCGAAAATATGGAGTGTCACATTTTAAAGATTTAGATGGGGTACAATTAATTAGGTGAACCGGAGTGAGAATGCACTTACCTCAAAGCAAAAGTGGCAAGTTAGCATGAAAACATAAATAACGGGCAACATTGAGAATGCGCAACACCATTTTGTTGTGGGGTATTGTTACGAGTAGGTTTGTGAATAACTATGTGATCATTAAATAATTTGACAGTTTTCAAACATGTTTTAAATTCCTTACCATTATCTATGCGAAGGTGACGTACATAAGTATTGTGTTGATTACGCACCATACTAAAAAAAATAAAAATAAATTAAGATAGAAGGGAGTTCAGATTTCTAGCGCATAAGATATACCTAAGTAAGTCGGGAATACTCATCAACAATAGTGAGAAATTAGTGAGAACCATTAAATGAAGCAAAAGAATAACCACCCCAAATATCAATATAAATCCGATTAAAAATAAATGTGCTTATAATGGGTAACTGATGAAAACTTAGCCTAAAAGGTTTAACCCTCTCACAAGAATGGCTATTATTAGGACAAGAAATAAAAGACGGAATATTAACCTCGGAAGGGTGACCTAAATATTGGTGCCAAAGTTCATAAGAGGGTGTGGTTTGTAAAGCTGTAGCATTAATGGTAGATTAGAAAAGGTAAAGATTGTTGTGCCTCTCACCTACTTCAATCCACATCCGTGACGTATCATCCTGAAAAACACAAGAATCGGAAGAGAAAGTAACAATGAGGTTATGATATTTAGATAACTGGCTAACATAAAGAAGATTGTATTTAAAATTAGGTAGATAGAGAATATTTTTTAAGGTTAAATAGAGGGATAACACAACGAAACCAATAGCACGAACAAAAATTGGAGTTCCTATAGCAACATTCACACTCTTTGGACATCTATCTCGAAGAAAAAAAATCCATAGTAGTAAGAGGAAAATAAGGCATATGTTGTGAATCACCAAAATTTATATTCCAACAATTAGGAGAGGGTAAAGTATAAGAAGATATACCAGCTAAAGTAGCAACTGAATTGAAATCCGAAGTCAAATGATTAGTAACAGATGAAACAACTATATCAATTTTATCAGTAGCCATTCTAATAACCAGTATAGCCAGGAATAACCAATCAACAACAATCAGGGCGACCAATATATCCAATTAGCAAAACCAAATATAACCAATATAACCAATCAATAGAACCAAAAGTAACCAATATAACCAAATATTAAGTCATTAAATCAAAATAACCAACACAACCAGATATGACCAACCGGTAGAATAGATAGCCCATAATCAACTAGGAAAATAACCAACCAAGCAATGAAAATAACCAATCAAGTAGCAGAAAGAGGAGGAAAACTGCAACAACTTGAAACTTCTTAGGTTTAATTTGAAGATTTATAAAATCTAGGCACTTAAAATTAGGGCTAAGCAAAATCATACCATCACCACCGGTGGTATCATCTTACATGGGTATACCTACCACTACCACCGGTAGAAATTATTCTGACGACTACTATCGGTATGGTTACCATTAAAAGTGTGGATACAATTTTTTAATTTAAATATTTTTTATTTTCATGATGCTAAATATATTATATTTTCTTGTATATATATATTATAATCAAAACTTAGTGTAAGATTAAAAAATATAGTATATTTTCTTATATAATGAAATTAAATAAATGATCAAACTTTTAATAATAATATTTGTGATATTTTCATTTTATATGTGTGATAAATTTTTGTAAACATGGTATTTTGATAGTATCACGGTATGGTAGTTAAGCTTAAAAATTACCACCGGTAGTGGTACAATTATTATTTTACGTGATAGTTGGTATATATTTTGAAAATATCATATAATGTGGTATGATACAAGATCAAATAGTAAGTTTTACCATTACCATCGGTGCTCAGCCCTAGAGATATATGTGTATGTCTTGTGTTTGCATGTGATACTATAAGAAATTTAGTTTTAAATTTTTATTATGCAAATTTGATATATATGTGTCTAATTTTAATAATTTTTATAATAGTAAGTTTTATTATTTTAAAATATTAATTTAATGGGACACGTATCAATCAATTGTATAAATAAATATCTTGATCAAAGCTAGAGAATAATTTTTATATTCATGATTTTGATGACGACAATTGCCTTAGCTGTCACATTGAGCACGTGAATGCACAAGGTTGGGTAGTCCAGGAACTAACAATCGATAGAATTCAATATTGATACTAGTGGCGGTCCCAAGGCCTTCCCATCCTGGAAAGTTTTACGAAATATTTATGCAAATATCGAAATTTTCTTATACTTCTATAGTTCAACCCTCGCTGTAAAAATAAAAAAAAAAAATTACGGTTGAAGATGGTAAGATTCGATTTTTTTATTCAAAAATTTGTGTCCGCATGCTGTCCGAAATTTAAATAAGAAAAATGCAGTGAAGAAGTTTCTAAGTTAGGAAGTTTATGTATGAAGAGACGATCTTGAAATGAGTTGAAGCAAGTCAAACGGAGCCTTAGTTTGTTCAATCCCACTTTGTTAGGTTAAAATCCAAATGCGTTATTTTCTTGTTTATGTTCGGTTTATCTAGAAGGAATTCAAGTCGAGGAAACCACGAAGCCTCATCATGAATGATGAACAATTTTTGTTACATTATTGAAAATGATAATTTTTATTGGGACCACATTATTTGATATTAGCACCATATTTTTATTTTTATTTTTTTTACGTTCCACCACATAAGATTGATTTTGTCATAGTCGAATGTAGTAAAAACATTCGATTATGCCAAATTTAATCATTGTAGTGCCTGTAAACAGTGTGATTACAGTAAAATTACCCATTAAAAATTACAAAAGGCAACAACACAAACGGACCTTATAAGTGAGTTCTACTTAAGTTTCAATTTGTACAATTTTATTCTTAAACGTTTATAAGTCATTCCGTCTTCGTTTATGAGAAAATTCAACCGATGGATGTCTCAAGTAATCGTGATTGATCTTTTCTTTTAAATTTTCTGGTAATATTCGGGTAAAACATTTCACTCAGAATAGGAACTAATTTTATTTTCTTGACTACAAGGCTTGAATTGTCATATGAAACTATAAAACAAAAGATTACTCACTTTTGTAAACAAAACTTTCACAAATCAAATACTGAAGCTAACTTTGCACCCCTAATTCATAGCAACAGGTGTAAATTTCCAGTTTTTGTTTGTTACTTTTCCCATATTAATTCACGTTTTAATTAAGTTTGTAGACTATAAAGTATAATAAAGTAGAAGCCCAAGCAGTGTTACATCTTTTGAAATTGTTAAGAAAATATAATTCCATAAATTTAGTCCGCTGGCGTGTCTTGTGCCGAGAAGAAGTTTTCCGAAACTCGAAGAAAAACAAAAATTAATCAATGTGTTATACGAGTGTGCATCCGTGCTTTGTTTTGGAATATACGTACACCTATTGATCTAATATAAATTGGAATCGAAATGAGATAAATAAAGAGTAATTAGATTTACTAATATGAAATTAAAGGATATATTGCCTAGTTTACACACTTATCTTGTGCCATTTAATAATATCATCGAGGTTTATGAGATTATTAGACAGTACTAAGTAAAATTGTTTTGATTGGAATTTAAAGTTACATATTGTCAATTTTATTTTTTCATCAAAACAAATTATGCAATAATTCTTACCTTTTCCATTGTTAATGCCATAAAACGTTACTATCATGATTTTTCTAACTTATTTGTTTGTTGTCTTCAATCTATAAAATAAAAAATAAAAATTTAGAATCAGATTAATAACAGAAGATAAAAGAGACAGAATTTAAAGAAAGTAAAGAAGTGAAGTATTCATGCATAAATGGTCGGATAGTGATTTGGGTTTTGTAAAGGTACACTCCAATATGTAAATGAAGTGAGAATTTTCATATCTTATTTACTTGTAATTATTCTTTTGTAAAAGCAAGCTTTTAAAAATGCTATGAGGGTTTGTGATGAGTTTCTAACCAGCACATTTTTCAACTCAAAATTGTATGGTAAAAATAACTGACATGGCATTTGAGTTGAAATAAAATTTCAATCAATCATATATATTATGCAGAGAGTGGTTTTTTTATTCCCAGATATTTGTAATTTAAGAAAATTTGATTTTTTTTTTTCAATTTTTAAAAAGCCTTTAGGTTGATGCTTGGTGCAAAATTAATCTCAAAGTTCTTCATTTAGTTATTGTATACGGTAGTGGTGAAATATCACTCTTCTGGTATTTGTCCATTATTATTTAAGTGAACACATGTCCATTAATTAATTTTAAAGTGGAGTAAATTCTATCCTTATGATATGTGTTCATTATTGCTCAAACAATATGGAATATCACTCGGTGAAATATAATTTGGAAGTTTTATTTTTAATTTATTGTCTATGACGTAAGTAAAATAAAAAATTTTGTGTGGCAAATTTTAGTTATTGATTTTCTCTTTCAAAATCCCAAAACATCACACGTTAGAATCAATTCACATTTAGTTCATTACTAAGAGTGATTGAATAATTTTTATTGATGATTTTGGAAATGAGGGGGTTCAATTCCTAGCCATTAATTTGAAGTAACCATTTTAAAAATTGGCGGCCAGAATTAAATATATAAGTTTTGTATATAATTTAAATATGAAAAATTTTATCCAATTTCAATTTTTAATTTTAAAATTTAACAATTCCGAAGCAATGGACAATGAGTAGCCCCTTTTGGGTCCATGATTTTTTAGTACCAATTTTTTGGACCTGGGATTGCTTAGCAGAGATTCTGGGTAGGCATGTCTTATTCATGCGGATTATTAATTTTTTAATAAATTTTATACATGTGAATTTTTTGTCACAACTGTCCAACGCTTTCCAAATTTTTTCACAATAATTTTGGATGTGAAAATTTGAAACCCAAACCATAAAGCCGGCTGTTTTTTTTTTTATTTTTATTATTATTTTTTTAATACGGCCTTGATTTCATCAATTAATTTAGTGATTTAGTAATTCTGACCCTAAACAGCTCCCCATGCCCCGTTGCTGACCACATTAAACGCCAGCACCATTATCGCAAATTCACCCAATACCCAAGGGCATGTTTGGCAATGTCAATATCCACATCGTCCGTTTCAATTCACCCGTCACTAAAACGACATAGGTCCTCCTTCACAGCACGTCACGATCCCGCCACGTGGAGAAAAGCACACGTGGCAGGCGATAAGAGAGGTAGTATGGAAATTCTCAGAGTGCAAACGGCCGACCGTATGGCCTACGTAGAGACGCAAAGAAAGATCCAAAGTAGCGTAAGCGCCAAAGGCAATTTGCCAGATCCAAAGGCTGAGGACAAACCTCAGCCACCACACCCGATCCCAGCCGTTGATTTGGCAAAATCAAAACTAATATGTTATTATGCCTTGTCTTCTAGTCTATGCGTTGCTTTGTTGTTGAATTCTAAGTTTTTTGTTGTTTACACACTATCTCTCTCTCTCTCTCTCTTCCCCTCTCTCTCTCTCTCTCTCTCTCTCTCATATCAACTCCGATCGGGAGATCGTATAGTTTCTGGTTGCTCTATCAATACTGCTAGCTGGTGTAGTGCATTGCCGGATTTTCTTTGTGCGGCCGTTTTTTTTTTGGTACAATCTGGACAATGCCGATTCCAGCGTGGCTGGAGCCGCTGTTAAGTACGGCATTTTTCTCCATTTGTCGCACCCATGGAGACGCGGCGAGGAGTGAACGGAATATGTATTGCTTGGACTGTAATGGCGATGCCTTTTGCTACTATTGCCGGTCAGCCAGGCATAAGGATCATCAAGTTATTCAGGTAAAATATATATATTTTGTAGATTTACATGTTTATGTATATGCATTGGCATTTGACTTATTGATGAATCTAGAGATTGCAATAATTGAGTCATGAAGTTATGATATAATGTAATGGTCAGGGGCAATGTAGTTGTTGGGAGAAAAATTGTATTTTGTTCTGCGAAATTGTTATGGAATAATGCTAATGTTATTTAATTGAAAATTTACCTAATTAATACATGCGAGCAACTTTTATGCCCAAAAAACGGGGTTTAAATGATTTCTAGAAGAATTGAGCAAATATTTACTGAGAGTAGCCGAATGTTGGTTGGAGCCTCCCTAATACAGGTGCTGGACATGTAGGTGCATGCCAAGTTTCGCTTGTCGCATCATGACCACTTATTTTCAAGTCATATGTTAAAAATAAACAAGTTTTTTTTATTTAATTTTTTTAATTCACATATTTAATCTTAATCATTAATTTGAAAATGAGTTATCAGAGCGTTGGATGAAACCAAAGCCTACCCCCAACAGCCCCCCTTCTGTCTTCAATAGTTCAATCCAAGTAATTTCCAAAAAAATAAATATTTCAATCCAAGTACATATTAGGTACAATGTCAAAATTCGGGTACATATATCTTTACATTTTCCACACACATTGCGTTACAAATTTCAACAAATTTCAACTTTGGCCCCCATTCTTTGAATAGCTGCAGTTTGGCCCCTCCTTTTCCATAAATACGTCATTTTCCCTTCCGAATGAAGATCATTACGAACGGAAAAGGCGGGTGTCAATGGTTAGCAAAACTATCGTTAGGGAATATAATAAATTCATAAAAACAGATAGCCTAGATGGAATAAATTGTAACGCATTACACAGTTCAATTTTTTTTATTTTCTTTCTTCCTTTCTTACAATGCTCTATCACAAAATTTATGGTGCAGATAAGGAGATCGTCATATCATGATGTCGTGAGGGTATCAGAAATTCAAGATGTTTTGGACATAAGTGGTGTTCAAACCTATGTAATAAATGGTGCTAGAGTTTTGTTCTTGAACGAGAGACCTCAGCCTAAAAGTGGAAAAGCATCTGGTTCTCATATTTGTGAAATATGTCGAAGAAGTTTATTGGACTCGTTTCGATTTTGTTCGTTGGGGTGTAAGGTCAGTATCTTTTTAATTTTTTAATTTGGGACCATTTTTATTCCTTAATTTTGATGTCACATTCATCACAACTCATCACAATGGACATAAGTTAGCGTCTAGTATAATCATGATGACCCACATTTGCATATTGCCTAATCACCATCCCTATTCTTGATTTAATTAATATCTAAAACATATATTCAAAGTCTTCCGAAAATATTTGCATAATTTTAACCCCATATATGCCTTGAGGAATTGTATTTATTTGGAAGAATATAAAAAGCTAAATCTCGTTGCCACCGCCCCTGCGCCAAATTTGGGACATCCTTAAATCAGATTGGGGATCATAGTTGCCGAAATTGGTAATGGAAGCGTGACTTGTAAGGAGAAACGAAAATAGGAAACGCATGCCAAAAATATAGAGGACACGGATAACGCGAATACGATTTGGAATTTTTTCAGTTACGGTTATATAATATGTGGGAAACATATAAAAATACGTGATTTTTTAATTCAATATCCATATTTGTAAGTACTATAATACTTATACTTTTGTATCAAAATTAAATACTTGATATGGACAAGTTAGTAATAAATTAAATAATAGAAGTGAAAAAAATTATTTAATCATAAAAGTGCTAAAAAATTAATTATAATAATATTATTATTGATTTTTAATTATTTAAATTATTTGCTTAGGAAATGATAGCCAATAAGTTTTCTATAAGTTTTCAATAGCATCCTTTTCGTTTCCAGAAAATTTACCAATCATTTCCTTTTGAGTTTTATATGTGTATTTCCAATCGTTTTCCAAGCGTTTCCGGACCATTTACTATTCGTTTTCCCCTAAGATTCTTTGGCGTTTCGTATCCATACCAGAAATGCATTTCTAGAGAAAATCAATTCCCACCCGAAACCCGCGTTTCCAATAACTATGGTGGGGACACCAAATCGCACTTAATACAACGAGCTTACAATATTGATACAACACAAACAAGTCCATGGCCTGTAGTTTATACTTTATATACCAATGCTAAAGTATAGTCATACTTTTTATCACAATCATTTCTAGTATTCCCCCGAAATGAACTTCACTAATGATCATGTTAGTATCTTTTATTACCATTCACAAACATGAGGTACTTTTTGTTAGAGAAAGCCTAAATGTTGGGCTTTCGTATTTGGCTTTTTTGACTTAGCTTGTGGGAATAAAGAGTAATGGAAATGCAAGCTTTACCTTAGAGGCCGAGGATGGGGAAGCAATGGGGATGAGAGATGAAGGGATATCCAGGAGATTCGCATCGTCATCAAGAGATGTTGAAGGCCCTCTGGACATATGCCCACCCACACCACCGCCACCTCATTCTAGTTCGAGAAGAAGAAAAGGGGTTCCTCATAGAGCACCATTCGGCTCTTAATATTAATCCGTTTTGAAAGTGTCGATTACACTTTGTCTCCTTCGCTATGCCACACCGCACACAGGACTTTTGGGAGCTCAATGAGACACCGGCCAAAGTGCAAGGTGCAAAGTGTAATAATTTGTTCCTAATTGTAAAATTTATTTCTCATATCCCATATTTAATCTGGACACTTATCCCTTACAATCAAACAAATATAGGTAGCCTAAGGTGTCTACAAGTATTTTATAAGATTATGACTTAAAATAATATTTTATAATTCAACCATTGGATGGAAATTTAATTTGTCCAACAATTTGAAATGAATGGAAACGAGCTCCGAATATTTTTTAAGCTAGGGTTTTAAGGGTCCAAAGAAAAGAATAATTAGCTTTTGGGGAGAGCATAGCAATAATGCAACTTTGTTGTTGATATTTGATGATTGCAAAGGTGTACATGGCATTAAGAAATTGGAAAAAAGCAATTCTTTTGTGGAGTTTGTTTTAGATGTTTTAATGGGCCCACCAATGCACATGGGCCTATTTCCTAAAGGAAGAAAAAAGCCTTCACAGTTTTGTACCCCAAAAAAAAGAAAAAAGAATAAAAGCTTTTATAGTTTTATTGCTACTAGGGAAAACCCTTAAGAATTACGTAAAAAAAAAAAAAAAAAAAAGCTTTTTGAAATACATGAAATGGGTGTATAAACTTTGTATGATTATTTCCATGTTTGGATTGCTTCACCATTGATGCTCCTTTATGATTTTATCTTCTTAAAATTTTCGATGCAAGCTGTATATATGGGTGTATGATTGAGTAAAATCTCGTATAAAAAAATTAATGTGTAAATGCTAAATATTATGTATTGATTACCATTTAAGTAACAGGTGTATCAACCTCTGATGATTATTTTCATGTTTGTATAGCTTCATCAATTGGTATTCGCTTGGGATTTTGATTTCTCAACAATATAGAGTACGAAAGAGAGAAACCTTACATGAAGCTTTCCGCTTCACTAGCAGTTTCACGCTTGTATTTCGGAAATAATATATTTTTTTACTAAATATATTGATTCATAAGAACAAAATCAGTCCATCTCGAATATGTGACATCGCTTTTTAATGAATTTGTGTAATAGTTTTCAATTATACAATTAGAGAAAAAATTGAGACTTATTTCTTGCATGTCACATGTATTGGAGGAGAGCTTGAGTACCAGTATATAATTCAAGGCTTCAAAATGTCGCGCCCCGAAATTTCGAATGACCCGGGCCGTGAGTCTGATCCCTTTTTAAAAGAAATAAAACGAAAAATATAGATAGTTTTAAAAAAGGAAATAAAGATGAGATTTTTTTTTATACACTTCTTTCACTTCTCATCACATTTTATAGCATTGCCTAACATCAAAGTGCGCATAAGAAAATCTATATTATACCTGTATACGGCCTTTATATCAATTTATAGATAAGCGCCATATTCACAACTTAAATAAGTTACTTGCTTTATGAAAATATTAACATTTTATACCCCATGAGTCTACATAGAATATAATACACTTTCGTTCTAACTTGAACAATTCCAACGACTACAACAAAGTGTATACAAAAATATAATTTCAAATATGTCAACTTTTGAATAAATGCAACATTTTGAACTTCTACTTCAATACTTCTATGACCAATAAATAACATGTTTGTGGCCAACAAAATATAAGATAAGTTAATAATTTCATCTTCAAAATTTACATTACATCGGTCATCTCATGGTTGTCTTTCGCTAGTTTTCGCACCTACAATATTATTATAATATAAGATAAGAAAAAGAGAAAAATACACGAGTTAGTCTACTAAATAACACGATATGTGCGATGTTATCTAATGCCATTAAATGTAAATATTTCACATGGAAGAATAAATGCAATGTAACTTTAATACAATGCCACGCGACACGACTTTGATTTCTAGACTTCAACTTCTAAAAATTTGGGACTAGCATCTAACTTTTTTTTTTCGAAAATAAGAGTACTTCGCGAACCTTCTATAAATCGTTCTCTTCATGGAACGTTTATGTAACGTTTATAGGTAAATCCATGATCAGGTTTTTCGATTTTTACGGTAGGGCGTCGAGCTCTTTCTTTGCTTTTTTCATAAACTTCGTAAAATTTGACACTTGTTCCGAAAAGAAATGAAAAACAACTCTATACTTCCATAAATGAAATACAAGCTTCCTTCAAAAATAAATCAAATTCAAAACTTCAAAAATTTAACTTTAATTTCATAAAACTTCATAAACTTTGTGAAGCTTCATTCTTCACTTCAATAATAGGGTTGAACATTGCTTCTTCATTTATACTTCAAATTATTCTCTTTACTTATTTTCAAGAATTTCATTTTCAAACTTCAAATCTTCAGAAAAATCAATTTCAACTTCACTTTTGTCAAAAACATCATTTGGCTTCAAAACATGTATAATTCCACCTCAATAACTTAATGTCAACACATATGATCATGTAATTCAATTAACTTCAAATTATGCTTTAATCTTCATATAACCAAATTAAACAAGTAATCATTTGTCTTTAATTTACCTATAAACTCCTACTTCATTCTTCATAAAACAACTTCAAACAATGACAATTCATCTCTAATTTACTTTATGCATTATGCTTTGACTTTAAATAATTTATGCGTAAGGTACACACATAAACTCACGCGTATATTACTATTTAGTAACCTATTCATACCTACAACCACTTTAAAATACTTCTGGTAGCTAATCTTCAAAATGCCCCAAATTCTTCACTTCATCGCCTCGGGGTTTGATCTATCTATCAAACTCAAATCAAATCGAATTTACAATTAAATATGGTCTACTTAACATGAGGATAAAGAAAATCAACTTTAATTTCACATACCAACCAGACATGGAAATCGAGGTAACATAATCTAGCAAGATGAGATTCATGTCTTTCCTCAAAATGCTCCCTATACTTTGGGGATGAGGAATCTATGCTTAGAATCTGCAATAGATTTCGGGAGTTAGATGATATTGGGTCTTCTTTTCCAATTTTCGTAGATGCTCTCTCTATGCTGAAAATTGGTCTAAAAACATAAGCAAATTAGTGTTCTTTCACACCACTTAATGTACATTAAAAAGCAGTTGGATCAATCCAACCGCTATTGGATCGATCGGTTCGAATTTTTGGATTGATCCAATACCTAGTTGGATCAATCAGATCTATGGGAATTTTTTGTCCAAAACATCCCAGGATGAAAACTTCCAAAAATATTCCAAATCACTTCTAGACACTAATAGAAGTATTTTCGCACTTTCGGATTATCGTTTGAATGCTCAAAATTCATTTTAAGCGACTTTATGCATATTCTGGCAAATTCAGACATAACACCGCATCCCTTCTTCTTCACTCCACGAAATCCAACTCTCGATTTCTCTAACCACTTCACGACATTCCTCTACTTCTCTAAAATACATGAAATTCTATTATAGTACCATAGTATACATGCTACTAACCGTAAAGACACGACATCTCGTAACTACATGATAAATAAACGTCTCGACACTTATGCCACATTCTATAATAATGTAATCTATCTTCTTTTTCCAATACTTCTATAAATATATAAAGACTTCGTACTTCCTTCTATAATACTTCGTATACTACAATTCTACACTTATATAATAATATTATTATACATTTCGATAATATTATTATAAATGCCAAAAAATTCACTCATGATTTCCAGGACGTTACAATTTTACACACTTTATAGACACACACACTGGATATACATACATATATATATATATGTATGTATATATCTATACTAATATATAAAGTAAAGCCAAAAGTTTTCGGTTAAGGAATGAAGCCATTCCTAACTTTGGGATGACCTATTTTACCCTCAACCAATTTAAAAAATTACATCCAAACAAAATATACTCTGACAACCAATGAGGATAATTTTGGAAAATAACCTACCCACTAATCATTTATAATTCCCTCACCCCTTTTTTTTCCTCTCAATTTACACAGATAGGCCAAACTACAACTTCTATGCCCTTTTTTCACCTTTATCTCTGTTTTGTCATTGAATCTCTTATTTCTAAAGTTTTCTAAGATTTTTAGGTATGTATTTTCCTATACGTTTTGATTTTTTAAATTTTGCTTAATTGTAATATTTAGAATTGATGGAAGCCATAAAATTTAACTAATTCATGAATTTTTAGTAAACCGATTGAATATTATACAACACATTCACTATTTTAATGTGCACTAGATTGAAAAATTATATTTCATGTATATAAAAAAATCATTTTTAACTTTGGTAATTTTTATGAATAGCATTCGCATAGCGTGTGTGCCATCGATAGTATATATATATACACACATACACAGAGTAAGAAAAGAGAGAGAATCTGATAGGCAGAAAGAAATTAGACAATTATTGGCTCAAAACAGCACTCTGAATCACCCCCAATTCAACCTAGACAATAAATTTAAGGTGGGGTTTGCAAATATAGGTTTTGATTTTAATTTTTTTTGTTTGTTTAATTTGTCTGTTTTAATCGATATTATCATGAATTATTACCTGAAAATATGTTGCAATTATTTATTCAAATCTTGCTTTGGACTGTTACATGATTTTATAATATATGCCTAAATTTTGTGTGTTTAGATTGGATAATTAGAATTTATTAATGAACTAGAAAAATTATCTCAAATCTGAAATTTAAGTATCTAGCCTACCAAACAAAGTTATTTTGTAAAATTAATTGTGTAGTTGTGTTTAGGAGTGTTCATATTTTAAGATCTCGAAAGTAGGCTGATGGATGGTCACACGCACTATCGTAGCGGTGGCGGATGAACCATTGCCGGTCTCTGTTTAGAACCTTGTCTTGGTGATCACCAAACCAATATAATTTTATTTAAAAAAAAAACATTTAGTGAATTAAGAAGTTTTTAACAATATTTGTAAAAAAATAATTAACATTGAAATAAAAATCTATTAATTTCAGAAAAATTGTTCAAACCTATTATTTTCAGGAATTTATTTTCATAAAAATATTTTCATTCTTTTAAATACTATTTTGTTAACATTTTAAACACTTAAAATGTTAATAAAGGGGAGAAAATGGGCTTAAATTGGAGGAAATTTTCTATTTGGACAGAAAAGTATCTAAATTTACTATTTTCAGTCAAATGGATTTTCTAAAATTATTTTAATTCTTAGAATATTATTTATTAATATTTTCAATACTTAAAATGTTAATAAATAAAAAATATATTTTTTAAATTTAGGAAAATATCCTATTTGAACAAAAAAAATTTACAAACTTTTATTTCCAAGAAAAGTTTTTCTAAAATTATTATAATTTTTGAAATATTATTTATTAACATTTTAAACACTTAAAATTTTAATAAATATGGAAAAACGGTTTTAAATTAAAAAAATGTCCTACTTAAGCAGAAAAGTATTTCAGATCTGGTATTTTCAAGAAATATTCCAGAAAATATTTTTATTTTTTAAAATTATTATGTATTAACATACTTAAAATATTAATAAATAGGAGAAATGATTTTAAATTAAGGAAAATACCCTATGTGAAGAGAAACTTATTTTTGTCCAAAAATGAATATTTGGATTGAAAAGATTATTTTTAAGAATCACTTTTTAATAATTTATTAATATTTTAATAGAAATAAAATATTAATAAATAGGAATAAGCTCGATTAAAAATAGAAAAATTTAATGGTAGTTTCCCCAAATCTTTATACTTGATTATATGCTAAACTCTAGGAATACTTTAGATACTTGAACTCATGTAGAGGAGTTTTGTGGACGGAACCTTGTCCTAAACTTATAGGTACTTGAACTTAGTTTTAA
>MKEJ01048585.1:0-13962 GCA_001753735.1 Embelia ribes | reverse complement strand
AAGTACATATAAATATATAAAACTTATTTCATTTGATTTAATTAATTTCGCTTGGTCGGAAAAAAAATCTGACTCCCTCCTGGGGCCTTTTATAGGACAGGAGTTTGCTGGGCGTAAACTAAAGAATTTTTTTTTTGGAGCATTTGATGGTTTGTTACGTTTGTAAAGTCACTTTTTACTACAAGAAAATAGCCTAAGAGCTATGGGCAATTCCGTAGCAGAATGAAACTACTGGTACTTTTGGTTGTATTTGTTTGCTGGAAAAGTCAAAAAATAATTTTCACTCGCATGAGATAATTTTTCAGAGAAAAATTATTGTACTGCCAGACACCTAGAAAATTAGAAAAAATAAAAATAAAATTATGAGAATCTTTTCAAAAAAGGAAAATATTTTCCGTGAAATTTATTTTCCCTTGATATAAACGCATTGATTAATGCGCTTGTTTGGCAGGCCAAGAACATCAACTCAACTTGATATGGTAAACATTAATTTATGGTATTCAATTAAGATAAATTAATTATCATATAAATAAGCATACAAGTAAACTTTACCCATCCAAAATGGCGACTCTCTTTACTCTAATTCAAAAAAATAGTTTTTGCATCTTCTGGAGGGAGACTAATACCAACAAATTTCTTCTTTGGCCTTTTGTTCATTCCACAGGGGAGGGTCACCTATATTTTTATAGTTTCTTAAAATTATGAGTAACGTATAGGTTGCTTTAATTAAACTCTATTTAATATTTATCTAAATCTGTTTATGTCAAATTGCATTCCGATTCAAGCAAGCAAGGATACATAATTGTGATCTTTTACTTTGAAATTAAGAATACTAAAAAATTCAAATTAATTTCTGAATAAGATATATTATTGGTAAATTTTTTATTTAAATTACTTGGGTGTCGATGTTCCCCGTGTACAAATTTCTATTAGTAATAATACAAGTTAAAATTGATGGTGATTTTCCAAGTTAGTTCTCATCCAATTTAACAAAGAGTTCAATCTCAAAAGGCAGCAAGAATACAATTAAGTAAACTAAATTTTTAATTATCATAAAATTCAAGGTAGTAAGACCCCAGAAAAGGAGAAACGCCATAATTCTTAGTTACAAAGTAAAAGAAAACCAATCTAATCTGGTAATTAATCAAATTCTTGCAATGATAGTGTGATTAAATGATACTAATGATTCGTTTTGAGTTAATAATTCCCAAGATAAGCTTATATTTTCTGACTGGTGTTTTTGACATGAGAAAAATTTATGCCTGACCTTTCATTCGACTTCGCCTCTACGAGCCTTAACTCATCAAATAATTCCATGCCGATTAGTTTTTGCAACTTCTGCACCCCAAAGTTCATCGCAAAATTCTAGTGAATATTCAAATAAATAATTTATGAACCTAAATAACTAGTTAAGATAATTTCAGTATTTAGCGTATTTCACAGTGTAATCTTTGAATTCCAGAAAAGCGCTACTCAATAATCGTTAAGAAAATATTGTGATAAAACATACATAAAAAGAAGAAAATAAAATAAAAAATGGAAGCTTAGATATCTTACAATGGACTTCTCAACAATCTGATAGGTTCATGCCAAAACAATTTTTGTAAGGGATAGTGAGGCCCTTGTGTAAATTATATACATGCATATGTGTGTGGCAGTATGTGCTTGCTAGAGGCCAACAATTAATTAAATTAACATGTTTATTACAGGAATATTTTATATTTTGATAAAGTCATTGCAGTAAATCACAAAATAGGATCCGTGCCGTACCGGATTAGACGAAAACTATAGCAATTAGCAGTAATTAAAAGTTCAATGCACCAAATTAAATGTCAAAATGATATGGCCATAAGCTTTTATAATAAGATGACAAAATAATTAATTTCATTCGGTTGGCAATTGCTTTTTCTTGTTTTGAGCTCTAATACTAGGTTGTATTTGTTTTGGTCTAAATACTGTTAGCAATTATGCTTTATGGTGCACCCAAAATAATGAAGGTATTTGAGCAATTTATTGGATTTGAGAAAATATTTTACGCCTAAAATCTAAGCTTGCTCGGGTCCAATCAATGAATTGGTAGAAATCCAAAATAGTCCGATGTGAATAAAGTGAAATAATCAAGAATTTGATTGCTGTAATTAATTAAAAGATAAAATATGTAGCGAGTTTGGTTGAATATACTCTCCCTTGATCACATCATTCCCTTAGACGACCAATTATTGCCTTCATTATATCTTTCACTTTTTTATTTTTTTTATTTGGAGTGTATTTGGTTCTCAAAATAATCAAATTTATGATTGCGATGTCATAAGAAATAGAGAAGTAGGTAGGGAACTTTGAGTAATTTGAGGCATTATTTCAGTTGCGGGCAAATCTAATTAGTTAATCCCATGTTTGATTCTCTAAATTTTTTGAGTCTTCATTCCCCTTCTAAAGAAACTTAAGAAAGTGATAATATATACTATATATTAAGTAACTATAAGACGGTTTGTACGTAGTTGAGGGTAATTGCAGCTCTAAATGTAAAAAATGATATTATTTCTATATCGTAATTTCGACATGCTGACGGCGGTATACAAGATTCTTTGCATAATTTATATTATTAAGTAATAATTAGCATAAATTTTATTAACTCAATGAGTCCTCACACATCAAAATTTTAGCCAAGTGAAAATTTACTCTAAAAATATATCGAATTGTGACTCGATCTAGTATCCTAGCCTTTTGTCTTTGCAATTTTAGAAAACACTCCTAGGTTTTACTTAGTCATTGTGGAGCAAGGAGTTTCTCAACCCCAGGGCCGGCCCTCGGGCTCTACCGGAAGGCCAATAAAGCAATTGGTTTAGGCACCAAAAACTAAGGGCCCTAAATTTTTAAAATCTTTTAAAAATATTAAATAAAATGTAAATATATATTAGAATGAAAATAATATTTTTTTTGTAAGGCCGAAAAGTCTTTCCCTATACTTTAATTATTATCTTTAAAAAAATACCAATAAAAGGCCCATTTTTCAAATTTTTTTAGCAATTGTTTTTGCATAAAATTTTATATGGATATATATATATATATATATATATATATATATTTTACATGGTATAAAAGGCATTAAAATAAAAAAAAATAAAAAAATCTAACACCCCCACACCCAGATCTAACCAGGCCTTCACCAGCAATCCCCACCAATCACTACCAACCTCCGATTGCCACCTTTAACCATCGCCTCAGAGCACTAGCTGGCTGCCTCGACCCTAACCCACCACAACCCACCTTGACAACACCACAGACTACTAGCCGCAATACAACCCAAACCCTAACCGACAATTACCGTAATCACAGTGGCCACATCATCACCGCCGTGACCCAGTGACTTCCTCAATCATTATCTAGACATCCGTGAGTATCAACGTCGATCTCTCACCGTTCGATTGGCAAGTGCTTTTCATACTCCAATTGAAATTCTTGGTTCGTGGATTTTGTTACTCTTCCCTAATTTGTGGGCTTTTTGCTATTGAAATATCTGGTTTGTGGGTTTTGATTATGGATTTCGTTTGTAAGTTGAAATCTCTGGCTAATGGTTATTCTTCTCCATCCCTTTGGGTTGCTGTTGTTCTAGTTACATCGGTGAACACAATTTTGCTACTAATGTTAGGATTTTGTGAAACTTCAGTTTGTCTCCCCTAAGTTTCAATTTATTATATTATTATCCATATTACTGGATTGTTGATATAGAGAATCGCAACACATATCATGTTGTCGTCTTACTACTAGTTACTCTAATTTTTTAGATAGAATGCATAAACATGTGAATGTCATTGTTGATACTCCAGTACTTGTCAAATGTATTGGTTCTGTTATTCTTTCCCCTGATTTAATTCTTCATAATGTCCTTTATATGCCCAATTTTAAATATAATTTTCTCTCTGCTAGCCAACTTACTAGCAATTTAAAGTTGATAGTTCTTTTTTCTTCCAACTCTTGTTTTTTTAGAATAGTATTACGGAGACGCAAATTGGAGTGGTTAAATGTCACGATGGAATCTATTACTTCCGACATACTTCCATTGCCATAGCATGTCCCATTTACCCGACCTCTGAGTTAAGGCATCAACGGCTAAGTCACCCTTCTAAGTTAGGATTTCCCAAATTTGTTACTTTACTGAATAAAATCCCTCTTTGTGATGCATGTGTACATGGGAAGTATTCTCATTTTAGTTTTAGTAATTTGCTAATCGGGTTTATATTAATATTTGAGGTGGATATAGTTTTGCTTCTAGTTATAGTTCTCATTACTTTTTAACTATTGTTGATGAGTTTTCCCTTTTTACTTGGGTTTATTTGATGCGTAATAAATCTGACACATTGTTAGATTTAAAAAAAAATTTACTATAGTGAAAACTCAACGTCATACTAAGGTTTGCATGTACGTACTAATAAAGGAAGTCAATTCACTTTTTTTCAAACCCAAGATTTATTTAATGAACTTGGCATATTGCATGAGATGACATGTATCGACACTCCACAACAAAATGGAGTGATTGAACGTAAACATCAATACATTATAAACATTGCTCCATGCTAACATTCCTATTTCATTTTGGAGTGAGTGTATTCTTACCACTGTTCATTTTATTAATCGTACTCCTTTTACTGTTTTTAAAGGTGACACCTCATACTTTCGTTTTTTTAACCAAAATTCTACTTATTTTCATTTACACATTTTTTGTTGTTTGTGTTATGCCAAACTTTTAAAAGTGGACATAATAAATTTCAATTGCGTGCAGTTAAATGTATTTTTTCAGGGTACCCCTCTAATCATAAAGCATATCGTATTTTTGATTTGGAAAATAAAAAAAATTATAATTGCAAGATATTACTTTTCACGGGGATGTTTTTCCGTATCACGGACCACCACAACTACTCCCCGTACCTAATCCCCATGTTAAATCTTCTAGCCCCATTAATCCCATTGCCACTAACCCGTTAACCTTTATTAATGGGCCCAACCAATATACTTACAAACCTCCAAACCCTACTCCAACCCTAACCCTATCAATCACTCAGTCCAGCCCCTTGCCTACGGCCCACTCCCCTAGCACACCTACCCACTCTTCCTGACCCACTTCTCCTAGCTCATCATTCCCTAGTTCGGCCCCCATCCTCCTTGCGTCAGGTCCCTCTTCCTACCCATCTACCTCCAGCCCCCATCTGGTTTCCCCTAATCCTGACCCAGTTACCTCTACTCAACTACCTGCTTCCCTAGTACAGTCTTCCCCGGTTTTACCTTCCCTGGTTCCTCTTGAGCCGTTCACTTTTAACCCGACACCACCTGCTATTTTAAACCAAGGTTGAACCACTTTCCATCACTTGTGTATCCCATAATCCATGTCGTCACTGAACTATTACTTGCCCCAAGTACCTCATTGATTATGATTGTCTATCGTTTGACGCTCTCACTATTTCTCCTTCTACAACCCGCGTTCCGGTACATCCTCTTTCTACACATCTTTCATATCATCATTTTTCTTCCCGTCATCATGCGTTTCTTACTTCTGTTAATGAGATTTCAGATCCTACTTCTTTTACTTAGGCCATACGACATTCATACTGGCGTGATGTTATGAAGTCTAGGCTTAATGCACTTGAGGCAAATCAAACTTAGACTTTGGTTTCTCTTCCTCTTGGTAAAAGGCCAATTGGATGCAAGTGTATTTACAAGACTAAATTGCATATAGATGGGTATATTAAACATTATAAGGCTCGATTAGTAGCTAAAGGTTACACTCAACTAGAAAAGACTTGATTATCATGATATCTTTGCTCCAGTGGCCAAACTGGTTATGGTATGTATTTTGTTGGCTATTGCTGCTACTCGTCATCGGGACTTACATCAGTAGGGTGTTAGTAATGCTTTTCTGTATGGGGATCTTTATAAGGAAGTTTATATGTCTTTGCCACCCAGGATTTCAGGACAGAGGGAGTCTCGTATTTGCCATTAGCATAAATCGTTTTATGGTCTTTAGCAAGCATCTCGACAGTGGTATGCTAAGTTGTCATTTGTGCTTATTTGTGTTAGTTATCGATAGTCTGCATTTGATCACTCTTTATTTACTCGGGTATTTGGTTCTTCTTTACTACTGTGCTTGTATATGTTGATAATATTGTGGTTATCCTGCTAGCATTGATCCTGTTAAGAAGTTTCTGGCTACTCGTTTTAGTATCAAAGACTTGGGACCCTTGACGTATTTTTTGGGTTTGGAGGTTGATTGTTCTCTTTCAGATATATTTTTATTTCTAAATAGAAGTATGTCTTAGATATTTTATCTGATGTTGGTCAGTTGGGTGCTCGTTCCTCATCTTTTCCCATAAAGCGCAACTAGCGTCTTCACCCTGATGATGGAGTTATTTTATTTGATCCGAGTGTTTACCGTAGCCTTATTAGGCGTTTACTTTATTTGACTATTATGCGACCTGATATTACTTTTTTAGTTAATTACCTCAGTTAGTTTATGCAAGCTCCTCTTGATGTTCACCTTCAGCATGTTCATTCGGTTCTTCGTTATGTCAAGGGCTCACTTGGTCATCGTTTATTTTTTGCTTTTTTGCTTCTAATAATTCTTTGGAGTTGACTGCTTATACTGATTCTGATTGGGCAAGTTGTCCAACAACTCGGAGGTCTACTATTATTTTTTTTTTATTAGCTTAGGTACTGCTCCTATTTCTTGGCAAGAAACAGGCCGTTGTTTCACATTCGTCTACTAAGGCAGAATATCGCGTTATGGCTTCTATTACTTGTGAGTTGGTTTGGCTTACTGCTTTATTGCGGGATTTTTGGCTCTCTATTTCTCACTCGATTCGTCTATTTTGTGATAATCAGTTTGTGATACACATTGCAAATAATCTGGTTTCCCACGAGCGTACTAAGCATATTGAGATAGATTATCATTTGGTTAGGGATAAGATGCACTCTAGTTTGATTATTCCTTTGCACACTCCTGCTCATTCACGGCTTGCGGATGTCTTTACTAAAACCCTGGGTCGCAATCTCCATCAATTTTTTTCTCACAAGTTGAGTATTACCAATATTCATAGTCCAACTTGAGATATATGCTATTTTATTTTACCAGCTAATCCATGTACAACCTTATAAATAAACATGCACATGTATTATATTTAATTGAGTTAGTAAAAAATAATTGTTACCCATATTAATTTCTCTTTCTTAACAAATTTTATATTTTTTTCTATACAAAATTTGAAGAATTTTAGAGTTTATTACTCCGATTCACCAAAGCCACTCACTAGAGATAACAAGTTTCTGCAATCATAGCATTTTATTCTTATATATAATGGGCCATGGAAAAGGGGGTGGACTTGTATTTCTCAAAAATGATTAATCGAACCTACATCACCTCCTTGGAAAACGTCCAGTACTAAATTAATGAATAAGTGTGACTCAAATAACTAGAGCAATTTATGTCACTAGCCCATATATCTTTAGACCTGCCTTTCCATGTTATAAGAATTTGGACTACACTATTGGGGAGTATAATTGGGCTTAGTCTTTTTTGTAATTCTCTGGTTTTTTTATATTGGTCTGCTAGAGACAGATGAAAATGTTAAAAATAAAAAATTACGCTTTTACAGTATTACTAAGACGTGGTTCGAGAAGTCATAATTAAAGGGATAATTAATTTAAAAAAAGCGGACTTTATTAGAAAGCATAAGAGCTTCTTATGATTTTGAGGCGACAGGAATCAAATGGATCAGCTTTTCTCCACAAACGGTACCATCATATTCATTGCGAAATTACCGTGTACCTAGTTATTTGTGAATTGATTTAAAAACCAAATACTATTATATATCTTTCTTAATTAATTAAGTACATTGGTTTTGGTACATTTAATATTTTTTATTTGTAGTATCAAATTCCATAAATACTTTTCACGTTACTTAAGTAGTGGGATGGAAAATGTAAGTGGTAAACATGTTTACTCAACATGGGATATATATTTTGGGTATAAGATTAGAATATGAAAACTACGTAAATAATCGGATTAAAAGTCTTTAATTCTTCTCTGCATTTGCAGAAGGAGTAAATATCTACAAACAAAGAGTCAAGTATACAAATATGTAGAAGCACAAATATTGCAACTAACATAAACACAAAAGTGATGATTGTCAGGGAAAAAAAAGACACAAATTTAATTACAGGTTATTGTCATTTCAATTTTTATACACTTTTGTACACGGTTATTTGTATTTATATAGGACCGGAACTATCTTGGGATTGCATGGAGATTAAAACCCTATAATTTTAGAAAATTCACCAAATATCATATACTATAGTACAAAACTTTTTTATGTGTAGCTTTAGCATTCTACATGATCGAGGTATATTCCCTCTACAATTTCTATGGCGTTCCATATTTTTCATTTTTAATTTTTGGCTCCGCCCCATACCTATAGGTGAGCTAAGTGGTGCATTTTGAAAAGCTCTTGCTTGGTTAATCCCATAGTCCCAATGTATAATTGAAAACAATCATAAAAATAATATATAGAATTTTAAATTGGCATGAGTTTTGATAGTATTCAGTTGACACCAAAATAATATAAATGTCAATTTCAGATCAACAAATAGGTGCCAAATGAAAGAGGAAAAATAACAATCAATTTTTTCTCTCTTAGTTAGTGCTTATTTGTCAATATGTGATAAATGTTTGTATCATTTTGATGTAAATTGAATATTCTTCCATCTGAAATTTTCAAGTCACGTAAATGTGAGAGGCCCACTTGCACCTAAATATGAGGATCCATTCACATAAAAGAGGACCCCTTATTTAATTCTACAGTTGACACTCTCTGCTCGCTACTAACATGCTTATAAAGCAAACTTCTATAACACACACTCATCTTACCCAAAACCTGTTAAACCATCACTTTTCACAGCTTTGATTTTCTATTCCAATGGCAAAAACCAAAAACCCAACTAAACCCACCATGAGAAAACACAGGAGCCTAAATCCAAGTGCCCCAAAACCAGAAAAACCACAAATTAAAACGCACAAAAATAGCCCAAATCTGGAGAAACCACGGAAAGATCACCATCCGAGTGACCAAAAGCCGGTGAAAACACCAAAACATAACCCGATTCCAGAAAAGCAACCGAACAAACACTACCCAAGTGCCCAAAAGCCAGAAAAAAAGCCTAAAAATAGCCCCGGTGTGGAAAAGCCGCAATCTTGGGCATCATTTAGGAGCCTAATTTCCTGCAAGCACCTCCAACCACAACCTGAATTGAAACAAAATAAAAAAGGCGAAGACGGAGACAAGAAGAGCAAGAAAATGAGGTGCTCGGGGTCTCTATGCAACAACACAAAGGTTATGCAGAGGCCCGAGGTATCTTTGTCTTGCTCTTCAATCTCGGTCAACAATGGGGGAGAATCTAGTGGTAGTACTAGATCAATGAAGAGTCCTATGAACAACGGGGCTTTAGTTTCTTCATCTTCTTTTATGGTGATGCCTTTCAGGAGATTTTCGGGGTGCTACGAGTGTCGAATGGTGGTTGATCCTGTTTTGGGGTTCACTAGGGACCCTTCTTTGAGGGCTACTATATGTACTTGTCCTCAGTGTGGTGAGATTTTTATGAAGGCTGAGAACTTGGAGCTTCACCAAGCTGTTAAGCATGCAGGTATATACAACAATAATCATAAATTTATTATCTTTAATTTCCTTTAGTGTGTTTGAATTACTATTTTGATTAGTTGCTCATGTTAAGATGTAAGAATGTAGGTTAGATTTGTGCTTCATAGTGAGATTTAGTCCATATGATTTACTATTTTAGTGGGGCGAAGTGAACTTAAAGGAAATTATGTTTTATGGAAATCAAGAGAAGGGGGTTAAGTGTTTCAAATAGATTTAACGGGGTGGTTTTGTATTTTTCCCCAAATTAAGGGGGCAACATGTATCTGGAGTCGACCCGCTTGCGCTGGACCTGCTGTACCCAACCAACATCAAACCCGCACCAGCCCCAGATCGTAGACTATGGATTGGGACTTGGTCTCAAAGCCAAACTTGTGCATCCAAAATGCATACCTGCCTCGTAATACAATCGTTGATTGCCACCGTAAGACAGTCAATTGTCTTCAAACTAATATTTTCCATTCAATTAATATAGTCAATCAAATATACATATCCTCTATCGGTAACTCGACTACATAGCTATCGAAGAATCTGACTATATAAACTTTGCAATTAACAAAAGTCACTTTTAGTCCGCTCATTCACCCAGACAATTGACTGACAGGCATGCATACCCAACTCGCACACAACCGGACCCATATACCCTAAATACGGGTCCTGCATTTTGTCCTCGCACCCGATCTTGGTCGATACTAGCAACCACGCTAGACACGTTGCTAGACACTCAAAAGAGTGACCTACCGGGTCCGGGTTGTTTTGAACCCAAGGGGTGAAATGACAAGTTACGGATGTTGTTGTGTCACTAAAACTTGGGGACCGCCGATGAGTCGGCCATACATAAAACATTATTGAATTGGAATTTGCCAATATATCGATATAACATTGTAGTGTGTTTGAAAAACACGAGCCATTAATTCGCGATTAGTGGGTTGCCTACTTAGATACACGGGTTATGTTGCGGCATCCCTCTTATGAAATGCATGTGGTCTCCGCAATATTAGGTAGACTCGATTAATCAATCTTACCAATTTACAATTCATTATGTATACATAAAATAATTTTATTGAACTAAAAGTATAAATAAATTTTTTTATTGGTCACATCTATGCAGATGAAAGAATGTATTATTTATGAGAGGAGGAATCTCAAGGTCATTACAGTTTCCTAGAGTGGAAGTAAAAAATATCAAGGGAATAGTGTAGCACTAATTGTTGCAAAATTTAAAAAGTCAATATGTATTCATAGAATTGCTAAGCAACATAATGACACAGTAACTCATTACCCAATATCTCAATATGAACGCTTCTTTGTTCAGAGTTCCCATTTTCATGACTCATTTATTACCATGTTTCCCTAAAATTATCACATTTCTAGGACTATTGAATAGTAAAAGAATTATCTAATACTTTGACTATCATAATGCTCAATGGACCTACATACCAAATATCTTATTTTGGTAATTGAGACTGAAATTTCCACCCTGGTCAGTGAACCACTTTTGGGGTTTGGATTCATAATATATAACCATATTGATACATGTATACATATGGATATACAATATCCATCCAAGTTAACGCTGGTGTAAAAAATAAAAATTTTGCAAAGATTGTAGAGCCTAGAGGAAAATTAAATTATGTTTGAAATAGTTTAAAGCTATTGATTGAATTTATAGAAGTGTTCCACAGTGTAGTACTTATTGTCATCATAATATTTGGATGTCATATTTTCAAATTGTACATATTGTCTAGCATTTATATTTTTCGGACCATAAAAGTGACGTGATCTTAAGGTCCCCCACTAAATTTATTAAAGCTTGTACTAAGTAGTGGGCCTAAAATTTCAGGGTCAAGAGCTGAGTCTTTTTGTTCTGTTAAGGGGGAGTAGCATTGTTTTAAACCTCCCTTCCGATCAAAAAGACTTGGTAAAATAAACTTTTTACTGATTCTTCATAGACCTCTCTTGGGAATAAAGTAGACTTTGTAAAAATGCGACGTGATTATTACTCGTGTATATAACCTGAAGCTTTAAAATGTAGAGAACACTTGACCGAATTGCATCAGTCATGAATAACTCGAAACTAACATCGCCTCGAAGTATGTGTTTAATACAATGTGCATATATATGATTTTTTTTGTTCGTGACAGTAATATTATAATGTAACCAAATCATTTGAAATTTTATCATTATAATGGTGCTAATAAAGTTCATTTTTTCTTTAATTCTATTTTTTTGTGCAAAAACATGAACAGTATCTGAGCTCGGCCCAGAGGATACAAGCAAGAACATAGTAGAAATCATATTCCAATCAAGCTGGCTCAAGAAGCAAAACCCTGTCTGCAAGATAGACCGCATCCTAAAAGTTCAAAACACCCCTCGCACCATCTCGAAATTCGAGGCCTACCGTGACTCCATCAAGGCCAGGTCATCCTCATCCGCATCATCGTCGCACGGCCAGCAGCGCTGCCTTGCAGACGGAAACGAGCTCCTCCGCTTCCACGCCACATCGCTCCTCTGCTCCCTTGGCATTGATGGCTCCTCCAACCTCTGCAGCTCCGTGCCCTACTGCCACGTCTGCAGCATCATTAAAAACGGGTTTAAAATCTCCCGAGGGGGGATACTGACGACTGCAACGAGTGGTAGGGCCCACGATAGCGTTGAGGTGGCGGACGGGGAAAGAGAGATGATGGCAATGCTCGTGTGTAGGGTGATTGCGGGAAGGGTGAGGAAGGGTTGCAAGGAGGGAAGCGGGGATGATGATGTGGTGGCAGCGGAGGAGTACGACTCGGTGGCAGGAGAGGCTGGAGTTTACTCGAACTTGGATGAGTTGTATGTGTTTAGCCCCAGGGCTATACTGCCTTGTTTTGTTGTTGTGTACAGAGGCTTTTAGTTTTTTGGTTCGTTGTGGTTGGCCCGTGTGGTTTCCTAAATTGACAGTTTAGCTCCTTTTGTTTTGACGAGACGCACCTGTATTTCGTACGAGCAAAATAATATCAGTTAGATCATGTCTAATTGAATTTTGTTTTAGTTGGCCTTTCTATATTGTTAGCGGAAAAGTATTTCATTGCTCTTTAGATTAAAGCAAAAATGTTATGCCATTAATATCGAGGCATAAGGGTCATCGGTTTCCAAAAGCTTTCTATATCGGGCAACTATAGTAATTACAGTTTGGCTTACTAATTTCCGAAGCGAATTCTTGGAGAATCTCGTGCTCTCTTATAGTTTACCCAGAATAGAATTAACACGTTTGTTTTTGTTATAAATTGTGTAAGATTCTTTTTATTTCTAAATCATTTTTAGTCTAAGAAATGTTCTGCGTTTTACAGATTAAGATCGTTTGATAGGTTCCACTTCATTTAATTCCAGATAATAGATTCATCATTTGACGTCTAAGTTCTCACTTGCATCTTACTTTATTGATCACTAATCTCACATACATGCCTTCTTATTGTTGTGTCAGTCAAGCATTTTGCCTAGCTAATCATGTTAGCGATATTCGTGATAAAGAAAATAAGGACAAGGGCTAACTACGCAATTCATATTATTCTAAAAATTTTCTGTCCATATGTGTAGATTAACCACATAAGTTGTACTTCAGCTCATTATTAATAAAATATAATTTTTCATCACAACATAGTATCAAGAGCAGGTTACACACCCTAAAATTTCACCCCCTAGCCAACACCCTCACCTGCTACTTGTCATTACCCTCCGGCTCCACTAGCTACCGTGGTCGACCCCTCCAACACCCTCACCATTGATACCGCCCTGCCACCCGTAACCCACACACCTATTGCAACATCCCACTGTCGTTAAACTTCATCATGTCGTTGCCCTAAAACTAACCTAAGACAACTTACTTCTCTGCAAGACGCAACTTGTACCCTATTTACATGGTCTGGGGACATTGATAGCACTGATAAGTTCTTAGCTGCTTCTTCCGAGGGCTTTTCTACTGATGCACTTATGGATCATTATTCTTGCTATACTTGGGTGATTTTCCTAAGCTTAAATCTGAGGCTTATCATTTTGTTGTTAATTTTCAAAAACAAGTTCAGTGCCAGTTTAATCGGAAAATTAAATACGTTCATACCGATTGTGGGGGTGAATTTCAAAATTTAACAACCTATTTTAAATCTCATGGCATAATTCATCGTTTTCCATATCCTTATATTCATCAACAAAATTGTGTCGTTGAGCGTAAGTATCGCCATGTTGTTGAGACTAGGCTTGCCCTATATTACTATAAGGCCCCAAATTTTCAACA
>MKEJ01048581.1:0-18824 GCA_001753735.1 Embelia ribes | reverse complement strand
GGCCAACCCCTTGGGGTTAACCCACCCTAAGATCTTGCCTTTAAGCATATATTATAAAAGAAAATCGTATTCAAGTGAAGGGTACCTCGATTATTGACCATTTGTTTTGCTTTCGCCATACTAAACAAGCCCCTATCCTAAACGTTAGGGCTTAAATTCTAGGAAACTCTTTCACTAATGTATCTAATACTATTCAATCCCCTAAAAAATAGGGTATTTTCTACAATGATCCCTTTGAACTATGAAGCTACTGATATCCTCAGTTCTATTTTTAAGTTTAAGGATCTGGTATCAAAATACACCATATCTTAGCGTATAATATAGAGAAAAAAATTAGGAATTCAAAATGGATAACTTGGTGAGAATGCCCTCATAGTCCAACTAATGTCAAATGGAACTATTAAAATGAAACCCTGGGTATACACTACATCTCAGACTCAAAGCAACCCACCTCAAGATCCTGCATTTTAAATACATATTAAAAAAAAAAAATCAAGTGAAAGGCACCTTGATTATTGACAGTTTGTTTTGCTTTCGCCATCCTAAACGATCTATTACGCCTAAATTTTAGAGCTTAAATTTTAGGAAACTCTCCCACCAACGTATCTAATACTTCTCAATCTCCTAAAAATATGGAATTTTATACAGCGATACCCTTGAACTAGGAACTATTGTTCTTCCCCAGTTCTTTAGGAAAGCTGGTGTGGCCATCACCATTTCTCAAAGGCCTTATTTGGTTGCAGCTTTTAAACTCTAGCTTTTACACTTGTTTGCTTAAAAGCTGGATGGCATCTGGTTTCCCAACTTTTGATATGAAATTTTTGCTGCTTTGGCCTAAATAAGTTGAAAACAAAAAAAGCTAGAAGCAGCAATCAGACAACCCTAAGTCACTAATTTAGAATTTAAGGTAAAAGGATTACAATTTAGAGACTGAAAATGGATAACCTGGCAGGAATACCCTAACAATCCAAAACGAAACCCTACGTATGCTCTGCACCTCAAACTCAAACCAACCCTCCTCAAGATCTTACCTTTAAGCACATATTAGAAACAAAAAACAAAATTTAATTGAAGGGTACCTCGATTGCTGAGGGTTTGTTGTGCTCTGGCCTTAGTTGAATCAAGGGTTTTTTTAAAAGAGGAGAGATAAGAGTTGATCTTGGACTGCTGGATGGGGATCTCTCTCTCACATACCAGACGGAGCTCCTCCATTTTCCCCCGTACTGAGCTTTCAACTCTGCCCTGCATCGTGTCCCACTGCCTTCAGAGAGACGGAGGAGAGAGAGAGAGAGAGAGAGAGAGCTACTTTGAATGAGGATAAAGGCTAGCCCGCCATTTTGTTTTTGTGAAAAGGATTAAGTTTCAATTTTTGTTTAATATCGGTTTGGCCCAGCAATTTTCCAAATTTCTCATTTTACCCTTCAACAATGTTACATTAGTTGTGTCACACTAAGTGATGCAAATGAACCGGGTCGTCCATAAACAAATTCGGGCACGACTTATCAAAGGCTAGGCTCAAGATCATTCATTTAATAAATGAGTAGAGTCTGAATAAAAAAATGAGACTCGTTAAATAAACGAGCAGACTTTGAACAACTCTCTGCTTGGGTCGTTAGGGGCTTGAGCTCATTTGATTCATGTATTCCCATATAGAAATTTCAAATTAAAGGTGCTAGTTTATATGTATAAACACATACAATTTAGATTAAATTTAATAAATTTTAAAAAAAACACCCTTACAAAATTACAATTTAAGTCGAAAAAATTATAAAATGCCGGAACTATTTGATATATCATGTAGTATACGGTTATTAGTTTACGTTTCTATATGAGATTCCAGTAAATGATATTTGTATAAATATTTTATAAATCAATATGTACAAATTCAAAAGAACCAATACATTCATGAATAGGTTCGGTTTTGTACGAGCCAAACTTCAACAAAAATATAGAACTCGTTAAGTAAACAAACTGAAGTTGAGCAGATCCTCTAAACAAACGAGCCCAACCTGGCTCATTTGCAATCATAGTCACATTCCATAGGTTCGAAATTAGAACATGGAGTTTCGACCTTTAGATGTCCGTTATACAAGTGCACACAAGACGTACATTCGATAATTGGGATTTGACCACAACGAATTCTGCACTTAGATAGTGACTCCAAAGTCCAAACACCAAACCAGACAGGAGAAGGAATAACGAGAATCAAATGAAATTGCAATTGTTCCCCTTAGAGTCAATAATTTATATTACTAGTTCGCTGCTAAACTCAAATACTTACTGTATTTACTCTTCCGTTATGAGCTTCTGTACCCGAAACAATAGTATTTAGGATTATAAGCGAGCGACACATCTAACAAATGAGTTTGAGCAGCACATCCAACAATTGAGATTATGTGCCATCTCATATGAGTTAACTCATACATAATGTGATATTTCGCGTTTGCATTGCACACTAAACGAACAGAGATTTGGTAGCTAAAACGTCAGAGGCATACGTATTAAATTACATTCTTATCGTTGGTCAATTTTATTCTCTATAAAACCACAACCAACAAATAGTTATTTGCCCTTCATTGTGAACATTGACTAATAACAAGATATTTAACCATCATACCATGCAACTTATAATCACCATATGATATAACTTACTCCAATAGCATGTAATAATCTTTTCAAATCTATGTCCTATGCAAACAACATATCCATTGCATAAATACAATGTATCCATTGCCCACAACCTGATCAGATAAAAGGTTGAGCTATTAGGAAGAACCGTATTATATTTATTCATTATTTCAATACGCTTCTTCACTTGTGACATACTTTACAAATCAACTATTTAATTAGATAACAGTGAAACTTCATATCAGGACCACAGTCGCATCATGTTAAATGATGTGCAACCATTTCATATAAAAGCTTAATCTATTATATTATTATTACTTTAAGAGTCTGCCCTTACAAACTTGTACAAACTCAGACCCGAAAACAGAGAAACTTGATTGAGTTACCCTCACTAATTTACAGCCAATTTCCTGATATTAACTCGTACACACGAAAACATACAACTAGATTAAGTTACACTCACTAATTTACAGCCATTTCTTGATATTGACTTGTACCAACGCTATTACAAAAGCGAATATCTTACATACATACACGAACTGCACATTTTCAGCTGTACAGATCATCATCATCCCCACCAGCAGCTGCCGAAGAAAAGGGGTCTGAACCACCAGCTGCAACCCCAGTCTCGGCCCGCTCAGCAAACCGAAACTCAGTCCCGATTCCACGAGATTGCTGAAGTGTCTGAGCAAAGAGCTGGTATTTCCTTATATCTGCATCGCTAACACTGCGACGAGCAAACTTCATAGACTCTTCAAAATGCGCTGGCTTGATCTCAGATTCATCGTCTACATCATCTTCTTCCATTGCTTCCGGATTTTCCCTCTTCTTTCTCTCCCTTTCAATATCCTGAAATTAAGTAACGCTTAGGCTAATCCACTTCATAGATAGTTTCAGGAGATTCCTTGAAAAAACACACTGGTTTTAGGAGAAATTAATTTTATTGCCTCATGATTACAACAAAAGAAAAACAAATATGAAAACCATTAGTGCTGGATATTGATTTTGCTTCATTCGGAGCAACCAATAACTAATCAGGTTTCCTAAAAAACTTATATTTTTTTATTTCATAAATAAATCAACCATGTGGTAATAAAAAATAACTTACTTATAAGGCTTTCAGCGGTATCTTCCAAATTGTGTTAAGAAAATTTTGTACAAATATTTTCATGTATGGGATCTCCATACAAAAATGGAAAGAAGCAACTTTTATCTGGTCAAAATTTGAAACACTGTTAAGTTACTTATCAATTACGGAGTACTTATTAACATATACTTTAGAATAAATTTATTAAATGCGTTTTTTGGAGCAATACCTCATTGGGTTCTCCCATATTCGAATCCCTTCATGTTTTCAAGTTTTATGGTTTTCAATTAGAAAAGCTATTGAAAGCAAGAACAAAATCATATACAAGATGAGAACAGAACCACAGACTTACCTTCTCAATATTCTCCCTAATGGCGTATTTACAAGCACGCTGGCAGATTTCGGTTATATCAGCCCCGCTAAACCCATGAGTATACCGCGCCAGGGCTGCCAGGTCGACATTTTTTGAGAGCGGAGACCTTCGTAAACATGCTTTGAAAATCTGAAGACGGGACACTTCATCTGGTAGAGGGATGTAAATCAGTTGGTCCAACCGACCTGGCCTCAGTAAAGCGGGGTCGATAATATCTGGCCTATTTGTCGCCCCTATGATAAACACAGTTTTCTTTGCTGTCATTCCATCCATTTCTGTCAAAAGTTGGTTCAATACCCTATCTGCAGCGCCCCCAGCATCTCCCATCGAGTGCCCGCGCTGTGGATTCAGTGCAAAATCAGTCAAATGGAAAAGGTAAGCAACATGAAGAACAAAAAATAATAAAAACAAAGGTACTTACACAGTCTTGAGATCATGAACATTGCGGACACAAAATTGAACTTAGGGTCTACTAACTTCTAAGCTAATGTTGTTGGTTGTTTGTTTTTGTTCTTCTAAGATCTTAGGTAGAAACTTTCTCAGTTTGCTATCAGCTTATTCTTTGAGTTCCGCCAATATGCAGCTAAATTCTGTTATATTATCCCAAATCTGGATTTTATTGAATTCATTTATTGCTCTTCCCCAATGGGTCCCTTTGGCGGGAACTTATGCGCTTTAATACATTCTTAATGGCTTATACAGAAGCAAGAAAGTTTGTGTACTTTTTGCTCTTATGTAAAGCTCGTTCGGTTGGGTACGAAGCTTAGTATACATGCTACACATGCTAAGCTTATTCTAAGGCAACAACACTACTAAAAACAAAAATGTTTTCCACAAAAAACTAACAACCAACTAGGACTTAGGTAGGTTTGCTAAATGGTCTATCAATACCGATGGATCTGAACTCGCTTATGTTATCTTATTCTTCAGGTTTGGCTTATATGTTGCTAAATTCTCAATAGCTTATTCTGGTGCAAGAAAGTTGAACTCTATGCTCTTGGGTAATGCTCGTTGGGTAGGCTACGAAGCTCGTATAAGCTACAAATTCTAACCTTATTCTGAGGCAGCAAAATTAATAAAAACAAAAGCGTTTTTTGCATGACAGTAGTATAACCAAACTCGATAAAAAAGAAAACCTTACTTCCATATTTTAATGACAATACCTGCGTTGCGATTGAGTCAAGCTCATCAAAGAAAAGTACACATGGGGCTGATTGGCGAGCCTTGTCGAATATCTCTCTGACATTTGCCTCGCTTTCTCCAAACCACATTGTCAGCAGCTCAGGTCCTTTGACACTTAAAAAGTTAGCCTGACATTCATTCGCAATAGCCTTTGCAAGTAAGGTTTTGCCACACCCGGGAGGTCCGTAAAAGAGTACTCCTTTGGAAGGCGACATGCCGAATTTCTCAAATTTCTCCGGATGCTCAACTGGGTATTGCACAGTCTGCACAAAAACATGAACAGATTAAAAATTATCTTGGATAAAGGTAGATGTAAAAGGGGACACGGGAATGAGATCAAGCGTTGTCAAGCAATTTCCCAAATTAAAAACAGCCCGGAACCCCGACACAACTTAATAAGGTAATGTAACATAAACACAGAGTTCACACAAAAACAGCCAACAGGATTATTCATGGGTAAGAAACTCATTCTCATATTGCATCTTTTTATTTTAAAAAAAAACCCGTAATATTTGAATGGCGTTATGATACTGAGGTTCCCAAAATACGAACCTCTTGGAGCTCTCGTTTGACATTTTCCAACCCACCAATATCCTCCCAGGAGACATTAGGTATCTCGACAACCTGCCAATCAAGAGACAAATACACATCCCCTATATTCAAAAACTGATTTATGAAGCATCATTCAACAAACCAGAGATCGCAAAAGCAATCTTGATGATAAGAAAGGAAGTTCGTAAGAAGATACAGTTTCACGAAGAGCAGAAGGATTGGAAGAGCCAAGTGCAGTTATAAAGTGCTCATTGGTCACAGCCATAGAATTTAATATTTCAGCATCGATATTCTCGTCTTCTAAGTCAATTATATCCATCTTCTCTCGGATGCACTGAAGAGCAGCCTCGGTACAAAGAGCAGCAAGATCAGAACCAACGTACCCGTGTGTATCCTTTGCAACTTTCTCAAGATCAACCTGTCGAGAATATACGCAAGAATGAGCGAGATAGAACCAACATAAATAAAAATGTTACTGACAATAGATTAAAAAACAGCAAAGAAAAAGAATCTTACATCTTCAGCGAGTTTCATATTTTTTGTATGTATTCTCAAGACTTCCAACCTTCCCACCTCATCAGGTACACCAATGTCGATCTCCCGATCAAACCTCCCGAACCTCCTCAGAGCAGGGTCGATACTATTCGGCCTATTGGTGGCCCCCATTACAATCACATGAGATCTAGTCTTAAGCCCATCCATCAAGGTCAGAAGCTGGGATACGATACGTCTCTCAACCTCTCCATGTGTCTTTTCCCTCTTCGGAGCAATCGAGTCTATCTCATCAATAAATATGATAGACGGCGAATTCTTTTCGGCTTCCTCGAACGCCTTCCTCAAGTTGCTCTCACTCTCACCAGCCAACTTCGACATTATCTCGGGCCCATTTATCAAGAAGAAAAATGCCCCCGTTTCATTCGCCACAGCTCTACCTATTAAAGTTTTTCCCGACCCGGGTGGCCCGTAAAGTAAAATACCTTTAGGCGGCTTAACACCAATCGCCTTGAACAGCTGTGGGTGTCTCAAGGGAAGCTCTACTAGCTCGCGGATCTGAGCCATTTGCTTTCTTACCCCACCCACGTCATCGTATCCGACTTCGTTCAGCCTCTCCTCATCTTCGCGCTTGATGGGCTCTCCCTCGCAGAAAATTTCCGTGTCCGGAGCAACGACACAGTATTCACCCGGATCAGTCTCGACCACTTTGAACTCAACACTTCTCATTCCACCTCTGACTTGGAATAAATCACCCTTCCTTATGGGCCGATAGGCCTCCAAGAAATATGCTGTCATAACAAGGCAGAAGTGGTGAAAGCAGTAATAATGCTACACAATCTATACATATACTAGCTTGTAGCCTTTACGTTGCACCGCTTACATGAAATTATTTATTTTCATATTATTGGATCTAACTATCAATAAAGTTATTTTATATATATATATTTTTTGTCAATATCTTCAGTATTATATTTGTTTTTGATTGATTTCCTATATAGTGATAGTGTAATTTTTCTTTTCCGCTCATTCCATAGTAATTTTAAAAAATTACCATACATATTTTACTCAAATATTATGAATTTAATAGATAAATTTTACAGAAAAAAAATTATATTAATATATTGTCATAAGCTTTTTGTAATACATAAAATTTTACCCGTAAATTGACATTGACATAATAAAAATATAGTATTCCAACATAAATGATTTTTTATCTTTTTTTTTCTTAATTGTAAGATTCATCATTTTGTTTCAATTAAAAGCCGATTATGGTACATGTTTTATTTGTTTTAGTGAAATTTATTATGATAATATCTTCGAATAAATTAATATAATTTTAATTAGTTTGTTGGAATTGCATTATGATGAATTTTATTATTCAAAAGTCCTAAATTTATGGGATACGTGTCAATTAGTTATGCAGACATTTGTTACAAATTAGTAAAAGATAGTTGAAGGGACAACTTTTATATAATTCTTCAATATAAATAATTTTTTTTATGTTTTTTTAGTATATAAATTTTTACATGTAAACTGATATTGACATATATAACTTTTCAACATGCATACATTTTATTATTTCAAAATAATAAATTTTATCCTTTTGCTCAAATGCATAGAGTTGTTTTGGCATTTTTTTTTAAACTTATTTATATGCTTTCAAGAATATTAGGCTTATAAGAACCATATTATGATAATATTTTCAAATAACAAAGATAATTTTAATCCGTTCAATTATTCAAGAAGCTTATGTTTGATAAGGTTGTATTATGACAAGTTTTAGTTTCTAAAAATACTAAATTAATGGGACACGTATCAGTTAATTATGTGAATACTTATCACAAAAAGATCAAAAATAGTTGAATGAATAACTTTTATATAATTTACAACATCAATAATTTTCTATCATTTTGAAATTATAATTCTTATCATTTTGTTACAATCTATAGAATCAATTTTTGTTTGTGTGCTATAATTATATGTTTTATATGTATTAAAGATGATTAGGTTTAGAAGACCTAAATTTTGTTATTTAAGAAGTTTAGGTTTATAATTCTATTATAATAGGGTTTATAAGTTATGATTCTTAATGATATAATTTTTGAAAAAAAAATGATATGTCATCTTTTATAATTTTTCTTATCTTTTGTTTTATGATTTTAGCTTTTGTAGATTCATATCATAATAATACTTTTAGAAAAAAAATAATTTTTAGTAGTTTAATTTTGATTTTGGTAGAGATACTATTATGGTAATGCTTCTAAAAATATAATAGAAATTATGCTAATATTTTCAAGATTGATATGTGTGTGTATATAAAGATAGTGAATATATAATACTTTCCTTTCCCAGATTTTGATTAATTTAAGTAAAACACGTGTCAAAAGACTATGCTGCCACTTGTCAAACAATTATGCAACCACATGTCGTGATTAGAGCCAAAGTAGCAGAAAGCTCAACTTTTATATTGATAAGTAATATGCATGCGGATATATATATGGATTATGCTTGTGTGTATGCCAAATACGCATTCTGGCCTTTAGACACAATTTTAAATATAACAACATAGACTTACGCTTCAAGTACGCATCGAACAGGTTGCCTGTGAGACCTTCGACCGTATCATCGATCGGTAGGATGTGAACTCGCTTCCCATACTTCACGTCCGGACACTGGTGGACTGCTACGACATCCCCCAAACGCACTCTGAGGTTAGCTCGGACGACTTTGTTCATTCTGATCTTTGGTTCTTCGCATTGTTCATCAGCAAGCACAATGCAAATTGTATCTTTTCGCTTCTTCCCCTATAATTTTCACAGTTAGTTGAGTAACAACTCACGTTAAATCGATGGAATCGAAAGGCATGAAAAGGAAAATCACCTTAATCAAAACCGTGTCTCCTCGAAACAGCTGGAGCTCTTCCATTTTAACGGGGTGCATTGAAACCACAGAGTTGTCGTCATTTATAGCATCGTCGACAACTAGACGATTGGGTGATTTCTTGCGTTCCAAAATTGCAGTGGAATAATCTCTTTTGCTGCCCTTTCTGATTATTCCAAAAAAGAAAAAAAAAAGTAAACAAGTAGCAGAGCACAATCCTAATTCGACTGCAACTGTAAGCCTTGTCACACTTCATCGAAAATATCAGATTCTGTGTCAATTATGTTCCGATTTTCACCCTCGGTCGCATTCTCCTTAACTGCCCACAAAATTTTGATATGGCCTAAATATTATTAAATTTAAAAAATTCTAATTTTGGAAACGTGTTGGTGGAATCTTGCATACAACCTCAACTTATGAAAGAACCGGCTAACGGTCTTGCAATGAATTTAATTTCAGAGAGAAACATTACAACAAAGATTTAATCACAAGAATTCTGGCAAAGGTAAATAGAACTAGAATAAAATATCACTTTCACGTCGTATCTTTGACATAAATTTTCCTACCTCAGTCACTCATATCCAAGGTAACTTGTTCAATTTTTTTTTTCAACAAGCATGCCATTTTTTATCAATTACATCCACATATTTTTAGAAATATACCTAATTCACATTAGCAGTGCTTATGTAAATTTACATATATACTTAAGTATTACATCCGTACACAAATTATTGCATAGCATATATTTTTTTAAAACATTAAAATAGAATAATTTAATATTTTAATATAACAAAAAAGTCAAATTTACTCTCATTTTCTATTCAAAAATATAAATTTGACATTTTATTACATTTAAATATTAAATTATTATATTTTAAAGATTCCTAAGAAAAATATCCAGTCAAGCTATGAAATAATTTGTGAACGGATGGAGTATATATTTTAACATTAATAGTCCCCAAAGTTTAAAAGGTAACAAATTTGGTCACTACTATAGTCTCTTTTCCAAGTTAGAAAAAAATCTAAAATGATCAAATTCAAGATCATATCAACCTAATAATCCTAAAAAGATTAATATACCTTTGAATGACATATTGGTTTGGATGAAATTATGAATACCGTTAGTGTAATTAACCTAAATACTACTTAAATATTTGCCAAGTACAACAAACCATTTGACTTTTCATTAAAGTACAAAGAATATACTGTGGAGCCTCTTTTTTAACTAGGTGGCGAATCATTGATTTTTTAATTTGTGGTTCAAATTAAAAAAATAATGAATTCTTTGCAAATTTCAATAAAAAATTTCATTTAATACAAGCCATTAATTGAAAAGCGAGGAGCCAAAATTTACTTAACATGAACAATCCAGAACAGTGACGACGTTTCCCCAGGTCCCTCATGTGGGGGATCAATATAAATAAAAATTCATTTACCCAAATTTTTTATTTATATCATCTACAAAGTAAATTTTAATAGATGAGATAATGAATCTCAAAATAAGTAAATTATGATAAATAGAAATTCAAGAATAAGGTTACATATATATAATTTTGATATAAAACTGTATACCACGTTTACAAATAATAGACACAGTCAAAATTGACACAATTTTGAACAAAAAATAACATTTTCAATACTTGAATTAGATACAAATGACATAATATGCCTTTATAATTTTTTGTCCCATTCATTCCCCAAATAATAATGAAATACAATAGTGGTATTTCTTTTGATTATGTCAAAATTGTAATTATTACTAAAAATGGAAGTGGTAAATTATTTTTTGAACATCTAAATAAAAAAAAAAGTACGTGAATTAGTTATGGGCGGAGAGATTATATGTCAAAAGTAGAAGGGAAAAAATAGTTGCGTTCAAGTCACGAAAATACAAAAATAATAAAAAAAAAAAACGCTGCTTAAAAATTAAATTTTCGCCAATTTATTTTAATACAAAATAAATTTCAAACAGAACCGTACCTCCCAAAGGGGCTTATCAACGGGGAGCGGCGAGGACACAGAGAGGTCCGCCACGTAATCATTAACCGCGTCCTCTCCGTCACCCTCCCCCACCGCCTCCCCGACAACGATGATGTGGCGGTTGATGTCGACTTCTGTCCTCCTCCATCGCTCCACGCCATTAGCGTCTGCGACGAGGAGGGAGGCGAAGCGGGGGTGCTTCACCAAGGCTGAGGCAGCAATTTCGGCCTTGACGGAAGGGACGTTGATGGGGTTAGTGGTGCCGATGATGCAGTGGATTATTTGGTTCATCTCGGGCCGGAGAAAGAGCCGGCCCGCCGGAGTTAGGGGCTCGTCTCTCTCTGCTGCCGGATTCTCCATTGCACAGAGAGAGAGAGAGAGAGAGAGAGAGTCAACGAGTTTGCTGTTGTATTGGATGAGCCAAGAGTATTGAAATTAATTTGCCGCCCCAAAAGAGTGGAATTTGTTTATATATAAGGATAAAATGCATATCATAAAGGAGAAAAAGTTAATATAAAGATTTGTACACAGATACTTCGTCCCTCTTTCATTTATTTTTTAATAATATTAAAAAAAATAATTAATTTTATTAAAATTTAAAATTTTTTTTTACCCTCCTTTTTAATATTTATGTCTAATCAAACCAAATAATTATTTATGTTAAATTTTTATCATAAACAATATCATCAATACATATTATTCGTCAATTCTTGTTGAAAGTAATCAAGGGAGAGGCTCGTTTGTGCTATAAAAAGTAAAGAAATACTAGCCTTTTCTTTTAAAATGCCAGCTTGGTATTGTTTTCACTTTTTAAATTAAGGTGCCCGTTATGGTTGATTTAAGTTCAAGTTAATATTAATGTCACGTGATTAAGATGAAGGGCTAATATCAATTAGCACTTTTCAACATGGATAAAAGGAGACAATTGTAAAAATTATATGGTTCAACATGGTTAATTGAAGTAATTGGATTGTATGCGAGATCAATTACTAAATAATTATATTAAATCGTAGCTATTTGTAAATGATCTATACTACATGTTTATTTGCAATTTATTCCCTTTTGAAAATAAATTTCAATTTACCCTATATCACTTTGGTGATATTTAATTTACTCCCCTAAACTTTTATCATGTCCATCCATTAGCCAATAATTCATTATTAACTAATGCCGTTTATAATTCACACATATTAAATATAAAATTTGAGCAGATTTCTCAAAATAACAAAACTGAAAACCAAGAACATACCAAGACTAACATGAATAACAAGCATCGCTATAGAACAAGACGTTTTAACACGTCTATGACCATAATCATATGACATTGATCTTTAAACAAAACTATGACCACTAAGTTTACAATATAAGCTCCAAGTAACTGAAACTCCTTGAAAATGATAACTATCAAGAGATAAAGATCCACTTGCTCCATAAAAGATAGAGATGGGGGCAATGTCATCGACAACTACATCTTGCAACCACTGTCGTTGGATGATTACCACGTCAACACATGTGATTCTGATTCATTTGTGATTCACACGATAATCATCAAAAGACGAAAGTAACAACAAGCACATGCAATCAGACAAAGCCCGAGGAACCATACAAAATATCACTGCTATCCAAGTCATAGGAAAGACGCCTCAAAGTGGGGATACAAAAGAAATTCAACCACAACTTAGACGCATTATACTTATTACGTGTACATCAAGAATTAAGAATCTACATACCAAAAATGGACAAACTCGAGTTGGAGAATAACTTATCGATGAATTTGCATGATATGAAATCAAACATTAAATCGAAAGATCAACTTTATCAGAAAATGAATGAAGGAGATCCATTATTTTCTACAATAATTAGCTCAAATGCATTTCTTGCAATGGCATGTCGTCCATCAAATACCAAGTAATCCAACGTTACAAAACCTATTGGAGCAACCCACATAGTCTTAAAAGAATATCACGACCTTATCAAACCAATCTCCTCGTATATCAAATAAATCATAACCTAACTTTTTGAACATCTAGCTTATTGAATAGGAAGAAGAAAACGTCCTTAACTTGCTTCCTTCGTTTTTTTGAGTTTAGTAGTGTGTTGACCCAACTACAAATTAAGTGGTTCAAACCAGTGAGCAAATTAATGAAGCCTCCTTGATCCTATCAAACAACACAAATGCCTACAAATCAAGTGGTTCAATACCACCATTGTCCTTTGCAACTGGATACAAAAGGTGTACCAGTCCGAAAGAAGAATCAAAAGCATTTAAAAACACACTAGACTAAAACAAATCAAACAGCCTGCTCCAGATTTAGTAAAGCTAAGAATTGTTACAACGATGTGGGGAAATATTGTCTACGACCATTTCTAAGGCCTATAGCCTATGTCCGCAATTCCTTGTTACAAGCACTGCTTGGAAACAGGTACAGGCAACCCCAAAACATGCATTCGCCATAATAAAGAGTGTTGGTAACAAGTCTTCTAAGGGCACTGGCTATAAGTACATTTCATACCATTGTAAAAAAGCAGTTTGAAAAGAATGGGAATATAATCTATGAGCACTGTTTCAGTGTACAAACAAATACAATAGCGAGTCGTTCAAACCAGATTGACAGTTCCCTAACATTAAGCATAATAATGTTCATAAACAGAACACTCGTAAGAAAATTTTGTAATCGTTATATGATGTTCATTATATAGCAACAATTAACAGCATGGATGATGTGTAAAAATGCTACAGCTAGTTTTTGTTTTTTGTTTTTTCTTTTTTTGGCCAAAACACACAAGAAAAATTGTTAATAGATGTCAAACATAAAGCACTATTATTCCAAAGAAATACTGGACACTTTTTAAATCAACTTTTCCTAATCCTGAAACTCTAACAGAACAGTCACACAGAAGTACAACAAACAATAGGTAAAAGACTAAAATATATCATAGAGCAAATGAGGGAAAACGCAAAAGATATAGAAGGCAAAAGGAAAATAAAAAGAAACCTGAGGCCTCGGAATTGCAGATTGACAGCAAGGCTCTACCAAGCCCTTCAGTCACGAAAGATGGTATTTTATTCGGAGTATCTTCACTAGCCAAGCCTATTAAATATCAAGATGGCCAAGAGAGATCACTAGACACATACACAGCATATATTTATAGACATGATTGTATGTAGTAAGTTGATGAATGTAGTAAGTTGATGAATGTATTTTTCATAGCCAATCCCAAAAGATTATGGCAGGAACCCCGCTACTCAAGGCGATAGGAGATGAGATTGCCACCCATTGATAGCGGGAAACTCCGAGTAAGAGGAGTCTCAACCGCTTTAGGTACCAACGGGTGACTTAATCTGCGACAATAAGATTTTAGGATCATGTAAACATAATACAAATGCATCATAAATGAATAAAAATTAAATGTCATGACACAAATAAAAAGTAACAGGCCTAACAAAGATATGTGACTAACATGACGGATCATCACATACTACACCCTAAAATCCCAATGCGAGTCATAATGTTTAATAAATAAATTTGCAAAAATGTCCAAGTAAGTTTCCAAGTGACTTGGCAGTTTAACACAACATTCTTTTAGCACCCAGTACTTTACCAACTATAGGATTCATGAACAAAACTCACACTCAAAACCAGATCCACCAAAAATGAAACTGCAGAATACAATAGGAACCAGTAGGGCGATGACAAATACCTGATCTCCATCAAGACCTCTTCATCAACGAATTTCTGATAATACAACATCAGAGCCTTAGCGATTCACTGCAGGTATGTAATAGACCAAAAGAAAAATGAAAGCATTTAGAAAAAAGCTACCAGATTAAGGCCTAGTTTTTTAATGCTGGTGCTTTTTAAAATCTGCTTCTTAAATCTGTTTTTAAAAGTTGATTATAAAAATGGGTATAATCCTAGTATTTGGTAAATAAAATTTTAAAAATTGCTTTGATAAGTAGTGTAGTATTTGTTAAATTGGTGTTTTGCATTGTAAAAAGACAAAAGTAGGTATGTATTGAGAATATAATAAATATAGTTGATGTTATTATGGTAATCAATAAAATAAAAAGCATAAGCAATTTTTCAAAGCATCCCTAAAGCTGTTTCAAAAAGCACCCTTCAAAAAACAAAGGTATATTATTAAAAGCAAATGCTTTGGAATTTACCAAGCACTTCATGCTACAATTTCCAAGAAAAAAAATAGAAGCAAGCATCAAAAAGTAATCCCAAACTAGCCCTAAAACAAATCAAACATCCTGTTTTTTTTTTCTTTTTGAATGATTTTATTTCAAAAGAGGATATAAAGCTCAGAAACAAGTTGGAAAGAAGTATAGTCCCAGGCTTTGAGGCCTCGTAATGAGCTGGGATAAAATATTATCGTCATAGCACAAGTATCTTCCATATGTATACACACAATATAAAGAGAGAAAGAAGAAACAAGCAACCATGGTGGTCGTAACAGAAGCAGAGAAAGCATGCTCCAGATACAATAAAGTTAAGAATTGTTACAATTTCCATGGGAATATTATCTAACAACCAGTTCTAAATCTATAGCCTATATCTACAATGCTTTGATACAATCGCTACTTGGAAACAAGAACAACCAACCACCACTCATAAGCTTGTAAAAACTAAAAAGCAATTTGAAAAGAATTGGAATCTAAATTATGAGCATGGTTGCAATACTTGGTATGAATAGGCTAAAAACAAGCAAAACAGTGAATCATTCTAATTAGTTTGACGGCTCCCTATCATAACATTCATAAAACAGAACACAGATAAAAATTTTGTAAATGTAGAATGAGGTTCATAATGAAATTAACCTTCCGAATATTGCCAAAAAAAAAAATGCATAACAAGTGTAAATAGATGTCAAATGTAAGCAACATTAATCCAATATGACACTTTTTAACATCACATATTTCAAATCCTGAAACTTAAACAAAACAGTCATTAAAGAAACAAATAACAAAAATAGGTTAAAAAACTAAAATATAGCCGCCAATAGAGAAAAAAAGGTAAATGCCTCAGAATCGTAGAAGACAGCAAGGTAACCATGAGAGTTCAATAGATGCATACATAGCTTATATTTATACATATGGTAGTTTGTGGTAAGTTTGTGAATGCATTTCTCATGGCCAATCCCAAAAGATAATGGCAGGAACCCCGCTACTCAAGGCGATAGGATATGAGATCGCCACCCATTGATAGAGGGAAACTCCGAGTAAGAGGAGTCTCAACCGGTTTAGATATCAATAGGTGACTTAATCTGCGACGACAAGGTAATTCGACCATACAAACATACAAGTAGTTTGTTCCAAATGTTTACTATCGTCGTGGCTATTTCAAATACAACACAATTGGGCAGACCCAGGACATATAAGTATAAAATTTATGAGGTGCCTGAAACTACGTTAAAAAAATTTACAATGTAAATTTAAGAATAAAATTACAACTGGCCAATAAAATTATGGGATTTGTTGTAGCCCCTTTAGCAAACTCATAAGACCATCCTTGCAACAAAGCATAAATAAAAAAAAATCAATGTAATGACACAGATAAATGTAAAAAAATATATACGCCCAGCTTAAAAAGCTTTGAAGTATAATAACTAACAAATGAATATGCAAAAATGTCCCAATATGACACAAATAAAATTCTTATACAATTCATTATAATTAATACATGAATATGCAAAAATAAACCCAATTACGTTTCTATTCGTATAACACAACAATGTTTTAGCACCCCGTATTTTACGAACTAAACAATTGTAACAATCAAAACCAAATAGTCCAAATAGCAACCTCTGAATACAAAAGGGATCAGTAGAGTACTGTGTCAACTCAGTCGGGTGCGGTGGTGCTGCTGCCGTCGCTCTCCCTCTCTCTCTCTAGCTAGTTAAAACCCTACCAATGGGAATTTGAAAGATCCTACATTTGCACACATGTTTTGTTCTTGAGCCCCCTTCCCTTTCTTACCAGTTCTTGGGAGAATCACTGGAGGTAAAACAGGGTCAGGCTTCGAATTTCGGAGACGAACAATCTTATTTGGACGTTGTCCATCTATCGCCAGTACATCGCCCACCTTCTCCATAAGACTAACTAACTTGGAAACCCCATATTCGCCTACGGTTAGGGGTCTCTTGAACATTCTATGGTATTCGGAGGGTACACGGTTAAGAGATAGGCACCCACCAGACAACTTGAGCAATTTCACCAACTGGGCCTTCAGACCCTTTAAGTCTCCGGGCCGGGCCCACAAGACATCATTCTCATTGCTAAAAGAAACAGGTCCCGCCGTGACTTCGTTCAAACCAGATGGAAGACTTAGTGATCTCGAGTTGCAAGAACTCTGCGCAATCCCTCGGTAGAACATTGCTTCGTAATCGTTCCGAAAATCTGGTTCATCATTCAAGGCGCACCCCATCAAATACCCAGACAAATCCGGTTGGCATACACGATGAGGGAAAATGGCCTCAGATGTAGGAAGAAAACCTTCTCCACGAGCAAGGTTACGCCAATCCCATACAAAACAACCGGCGTTGCATAGGGCCGATGAAACAGGTTTCCCAGAAGGGAATACGGGAATTACCGTATACCCACGTTGACCAAGTATGTGCAGCGCCGGGGCAAAGTCAACATCTCCGGATATCAGCACAATGGAAGAGGGCGGACGGTTATCTAGAGCAAAGAGAAACATGTCAACTATTATTGCCTTGTCAGCTGCATCCTTTTTCCCATTTGGCACGTCTACGAGTTTTACACCAGTCTTCTGACAACCCTCCCGCACTCTTCTCGGGATTAAGTTAAAATCCCCGTAGGCCGAAAACGTAGTGACAGGCCCTGCAACGACGGGGTGCATGCGTAAGGCCATCCTAATGTTGCCCGCCACATCGTCAGGCCGGATATCATTAGGTATGGGACAGTTCTCCATGTCCCAGAGGATAGCAACCGGACCAGATGAAACGTTTCGGTTCGGTGGCGACGGCATTGTAGTATTTGTGTTTGCAATGTGGGACCCATTTCGTTTCGCGAACTGGGAAGGCAATGTCAACGCTGGTGAAGCATTTGGAATGGCCATCAATGATAAATTCGGAACTCAAGGCAAAAAACACTCCCAAGGCGAGTATTCCTACAAAACAATGTGTCTATAAGAGACGAAGCTCTAATTGAGACTTTGATCATCAAAGGTTGAATCTTTTCCCCCAAAATCGTAAACCCTAATTTTTTTCCTTTTCACCCCAGTTGTAAACAAATATCCCAAACAAGATGTTGTGATTGGCCATAAGAGAACCCGAATCAATCGGAAACCAATATATATAGATATAAATATCACGCGTATAGGATCCCGCGGGGGGAGGGAGAGAAAGAGAAAGAGAGAGGGGGATTTCATGTCTTCTTCCAAATTCATTTATATCGATATTGTACGATCTAGCAGTCGAATTACACATGTATTTAGCTTTTGGTGAAAGGGTAATACAAATATTATTACAGTCCATTTTTATTCGATCAAAAACTTAAATACAATATATATTATAAAAACTATATATTCAAAAAAGTAAGTACTTAAAATTATGAATTCAAAAACTATTATAAGTAGTATCAATTAAAAACTGAAATAATATATATCTTACAGAAACTAT
>MKEJ01048572.1:980-22270 GCA_001753735.1 Embelia ribes | reverse complement strand
AATTCTGTGTAAACTTCTTTTTCTTGTTTAAATTACGACTGTTTGTTTGATCCCCGCTTCTTCTGTGTTTTATGTGCTCTTCGCGGATGAATTACACATTGGTGACTATTGCGGTATGGGAGTAGAATTAACAATGGGAATATGTAATTTACTTGGATCACTGAGATCACTGAGGTTTTGTGATTGCTTTGCAGGTGCAAGAAGTACCCATCAATGGAACTGAGAGGTCTTTTCCAGTATCTTGTGAATCAGTTGAAAAAAGGACATGGAATTGAACTTGTTCTATTACAGGTAATTTGTGGATTTGCTATGGCAAGGAGCTTATGAACTGTCCTATTGGTATGCCAATTGTTTGAACTCTTTTGTTTGTATAGGAGCTTGTCCAGCAAATGGCAAACGTGCAGTACACAGAAAACATGACTGAGGAACAATTAGATGCCATGGCAGGGAGTGACACTCTGCGGTATCAGGCAAATTCATTTGGAATAACCCGGAATAATAAGGTGCTGTGAATATTCCAAGTGCTATTCTCATTTTTGCCGCCTTCGGCTTGTTCTATATGTATTGCATTGGCATAAAATAAGAGGTGGATGCAGATTGCAAATTAATAGCTGTTTATAATATTAAATAGTTTGAGCTGGTGCATTCACTCATAATATGATCCTTGTCTGACGGATTATCTACTTTTATTTAGTTTACTCTAAAATGCTAACTCACATTTCTGTATTTGATTGAGTAGTTCTATGGATTTTGACAAGTTCATCTACTAGCAAACTACTTTTTTCCCCTCTTGTTGCTTTGCTGGGGTATTCTGAAATATGTATTCTCTCTCCTTGATCTGTATCCTACTTCATTTCTTATTTTCTTCCTTCTGCTGCTTCTTTAGTTTTCCCGGCTCTTTCTTTGTGTCCCTTGCTTTCGTCTCTTTCTTTCCTTCTTTTTACCAGTCTGTAAGTTTATGGTTCTCCTTCATTTCTGCCTTCTCAGTTTATTTTTGGTATGCCTATCCTCTAATTGCAGTACTATTTCTCTTCTGCATTGATGTTATCTCTATGTTACTGTTGTTCATTGATATTTTTTGAGTTTGTGGTCTTCCTATCACATGCTATATAAAATACACGAGTATCTGTTTTTTGCTAATTATTTGCTATGGGTTATACTCTAAATTGATGTCAACCTAGTTACATGCCTCAAAAGATTTGTTGAAGACTTTAAGGCATTTATGTCATAACTGCATCACAGGCACTGGTCAAGTCCACAAACAGGCTGAGGGACTCACTGCTTCCAAAGGAGGAACCGAAGTTGGCTATACCACTGCTCTTGCTTGTTGCCCAGCATCGTTCTTTGTGAGTGTACATGATATCAAATTTTTACCTATTTCATCCAAGGTTTGGGTTAATGTAAACAACTATTCATGTTTCTCTGGAAATTACAGGTATGCCTCTTCAGGTTTCATTTCAAGTTACACAGATATTCATGTGATAGATTCGACCTCCAAGTCAGAGTTTCAGCACCAAATATGCTAATTACTCTTAGAAAGATTACTTTTAAAATATTAATTAACAATATGTTTTTTATTTTAAGTTAATGAGATCATATAAATGCCCATAAAAAGTTTGCAATTGCTAAAATTTCTCATGCGCCAGTAATATTCCATCAATCTCATTGACCATTAAACTAAAACAATCTTTGCACAGGCAATTTGGACATTTCCCCCTAAAATTTTTGCCTTGGGACTATGAATGTGTCACATTAATGTTTGTTACTTATTTTGAACCTGAAGGGTTCTGGGTGTGATATCAAAAAATACGAGGGTGGTCTTTAGATTACTAACAATCTGATGGGTGTAGGTGTGGTTTACCACATTATTTATTTTAAGCATTAATCGGAATGTAATTATACTTTTCAATGATCTGTAACTTATCAAAAAAATTTCTCTGGTCTGTAATTTGAATCAGCAAAGGCGGTTCCATGTGAAGTTTGATTTAAAACTTAGGCTGCTTTTTAGAATTTATATGCCTCTTGCTTCATAAAGTGTATGACTCTAAACTCTGACAATGACTCTGACAATGTTGGATTCCATTTCTTATTTAACTAGTTATTTTTTTTTTGTTTGCCATGTCTTTTACCCAAGATGCCACTTAGAAGTTTCCAAGTTCTTTAATTGTATGACTTGTTTTTCACAGGATTGTTGTAAATGCTAATGCCCCATATATTAAGATGGTCAGTGAGCAGTTTGATAGATGCCACGGAACCCTGCTTCAATATGTTGAATTCCTATATAGTGCAGTGACGCCAACGACAGCATATGCGCAACTGATTCCGTCTCTTGATGATCTTTTCCACCTTTACCACTTGGATCCTGAGGTCGTTTCTTTTTAAACCTCTCGTGTTGTTTTAGTAGATTCATATAATTTGCTTGCCATAAATTACTTAATGAATGGATGTAATTTTGTACCTAAAGCAACCCCCTAGTTATGAAATATTTTCCCTCTGTTTAATACAGGTGGTGTTTTTAATTTATCGACCTATAATGAGGCTTTTTAAGTGCCAGAGCAGTTCTGATGTTTTCTGGCCTTCGGATGATTCTGAAGCTCCAAGGTCCTCCTTTGCAGATACAGACTCTGAGGCCATAGGCTCATCTGGTGAAGTGATTCTTGATATTAGTCCATTCCAGAAGCCTATAAAGTATGTTGCTCTGGCTATTCTGTTTTAACTGTATTTTAATTACATTTTCATGTTGGTGTGAACATTTTGTAAGATTTTGAACTTCTTCAAGGCTTCAGCATGCATATTTACATTTATGTGTGAATGTTTGAACCCCTGTATTTCTGTAGGACCTGTTATGTGTAGGGCAGCTGAAAGCATTTTTAAGTTTTTGGTTATATTTATAAGATTTTATCGGGGAATAAAAGATGTTTTTGGTGAATTTATTTTTAGAAATATTTTATCAACAAATTGTTTTGTTCTGGAAAAAACCTCAGCTGCTGACCACTTTGCTCTTCTGTCTAGCGGATTTGTCATCAATATAGTTTCAGATTCTTCCCTTCTATAGAATTGGTCTCATTTGTAATTATTGAAGATAACAAAATAATATAATATGTTTCTCCCTAAAAGCATAAGCATTTAGATAAGATGGTATCACATCACTTGACATGGTATCAGTGGATGCAGTGTTCAGTGGTTCAAGACCCACTGCTGCCCAATTTTAAAAATTGAACTGAACTTGTTTGGCTTAAAAGTATGCCACAAGTGGGGATGTGTTGAAGATGATAACTAATATAATGCGCATCTTCCTAAAATATTAGCTTTTAGATGAGATGGAAGCAAATAACTAAACAATAATAAATCTGTGTGAATGTAGACACTTTTTGTCATGTTTTATTGTGACCCAGAGAAGAAACTGAAGCAATAGTCAATTTATAGCAACAAGACTGATACCTACGGCAGACTTGATTAATTTTGTTGGTCATTTTTGGAAGATAAACATGTTCACTGCTGTATGAGAAGCTATGAAATCTTATTTTGGAATCTGCAGGTTTAGTAGGTGTTTTTCAGTGTTCATCCTTAACTATTGTTTTTTTTATTGCCAAATGCTTCTCGGCCCATTGGCATCTGTCTCACACTTCCATGATGGAGGTGGTTATTTTAGATCTTGGGGCTTTGTCTCTAGTGTCCTCTCATTCTAATAAAATATAAATATATAAACATTAAAACAAAATGTTTGAAGAAATATTTGTATGCAGGTGGTCTGATCTTCTTAATACTGTTCGTTCTATGTTGCCTTCAAAAGCATGGAACAGCCTTTCTCCAGATCTGTATGCCACCTTTTGGGGGCTTACCCTTTATGATCTCTATGTTCCTAGAAGTCGCTACGAGTCTGAAATTGCCAAACAACATGGTGCTCTAAAATCTCTGGAGGAGCTCTCAGATAATTCTAGTTCTGCCATTATGAAGAGGAAGAAAGAGAAAGAAAGAATACAAGAATCGTTGGATCGTCTTAGTAATGAATTACATAAGCATGAAGAGCATGTTGCATCTGTTCATAGACGGCTTGTTCGTGAGAAAGACAAGTGGTTGAGTTCCTGCCCAGATACCTTAAAGATTAACTTGGAATTTCTCCAACGTTGTATTTTCCCACGCTGTACATTCAGTATGCCCGATGCTGTTTACTGTGCAATGTTCGTGCATACTCTTCATTCTCTGGGAACACCTTTTTTCAACACGGTCAACCACATTGACGTTCTCATTTGTAAAACCTTACAACCTATGATATGTTGCTGTACCGAGTATGAAGTGGGTAGACTTGGGAGGTTTTTGTATGAGACATTAAAGATGGCTTACTTCTGGAAGGTGACTTATCATTTGTGCTTTTCTTATGGTTTTTTCCTTGTAGAAAAATGTTCTGAGCACAAACTGTGTGCACAATTTCAGTTCACAATGATGTGGTGCTTTGGACTGTAACTCATAGTGGTGAACCCTCTTCTTTCTCTTAATGGATAAGACACTGCGCCATGACTTGTGTATCGAAATCGTGCACAGAAGTTATAAATATATAGCAAGTTCTGTTTTTAATAATGTATAGGTTGATATTATGGCGCTTACTGCTTGGTATTCTTACATATGGTTTGCATTTATCTTGCTGTTCCTTTGCAGAGCAAGGAATCCATTTATGAACGGGATTGTGGTAATATGCCAGGTTTTGCTGTCTATTATAGACTTCCAAACAGCCCGCGTGTTACCTATGGTCAGTTTATTAAGGTAAGTTCCATGGACTTCAGTTTTTCATTTTTCTGTGTCAGCACTTGTAAAATACTATGGAAGCTTGCCACCTTCCTTTTGCACTGCCTTTTTGGTATTCTTCGTAAGTGAAGGGTCAACTCTCCTTCTGGAATAATCGGTATTGTAATGGGACTCTTGTTTTCAAGTTACAAACGGTGGTAATGTAGGTTTCTAAATTCATTAAGGCATCAATTTTTGCAAGAGAGTTGACAGCTTTGGACATACAAATTTGCAGATTTTGTTTTGTTCTTTGTCTTCCACATGAATTATGCAAGTGTCCACATGTGTCCATGTCTCCATCACTCCATTGTGTATTCAGTGGGAAAAACCAGTCATTATTTTTGAAAGAGATTTAGATGCGCATTCAAAATGTTTCTAATAATATCTAGCCAGTACGTACATATATACATGTATCGGGATTAAGACAGATCTTAGAGGTGTCTATTTGTCTTAGCTTCTATTTGGATCGTGTCTCATTCATTGCTTGTATAGCTTTTTGATGTGGGATGATAATAAACACTGAAGAGATAGATGAATGTCTTAACAAAAACGAACAAAAGGTTGGACATTTTGACAAAAACGAACAAAAGATAATAAAAGAGATCGTCACTCTTTCTAAACACATTGTTCATTCATAAACCACACACTGAATAAAAAGTTACATCATACCCTATATATAGGCTTCCACTAAATCTTAAGATAGAAACGAAATCTCTAGATAGAAACGAAATCTCTTTAGAATATTCCTAAGTGATAAATCAAATCAAATCTTAATAGACTAATTAATAAAAAGATGTTCTAATTAAATGAAAACTAACTAATTATTATTGTTATTCTACTTCCTAATCTGCATCATTCTCCCCCTGTTGAAAAAGTTCGACCCTGAACTTTGAATCTTCGAAGAATGCGATGAGCTGAAACCCAATAATCCACCATATGTTCCTATAGCCATGAAATTCAGTTGCCTTGAGGGAAATTTGAACATTATCGGAAACACCTTGACAAACTAACCCAGGAACTTCCACATTGAGAAACTCGATAAATTTCTCGGATTCAGCTTTGTCACTAAAGTCTGGTAGGTTGATCTTAATCTCGTATAAGCATTCTTCTTGCTTGACTGAAGGAGTAGGTTCCACTATTTCTACTAGAACAGGGACAAGCGCCTTAATGACGATTGGAGCACGATGAACAAGGGGAACATGAATGCGAGGGATGACGGATGCAACCTTAGTTGTCGATGTAGTTTCCATTCCTGAGAAAAACTCCGTGAACATTGCTCTAATTGCTCTAATTTCTTCCTTAAAGGAGTTAAAATCTACCTTCATTTCAGCCTAAAAACTAGGGAATTCTTGTTGCTTTAACTTCCAAAATTTGAGCCAAAGCTTTCATTGTTTGAAACCATCTTTTCCCTTCAAAGTATAAAATTCTAATTGCAATAGTGTAATAATAGCAAGAGAATAGCACTGGATTGTTCAATTGGCAAAACTGTTGGGGTCAATCAGAAACTTCCCAAACTTTAAGCAAAACTGTTTTTTTTTCCCGAACATTCGAGGACTATTCCGGTACTTAACAGTTTTTGGGATTAGCTTGTAAGAACCTGAAACTTGAGGGGCAGGCTGCAAACGAACTGAAAGTTCGGGGACTACTAGTATTTTTCTAAACTACTGGGGAAAATCTGAAATTTTTCGAAGCTTCAAGGGCAGACCCTAATTCTTTATGAACTGGAAGGGTTGTTTTGAAATTAATCCAAAGTTGAGGAATTAATCTTGTGAAAACCCAAAATACATGCTTCTTTTTCTTCTTCCTGCTGTATTCCCATCTGCCCAGCGGCGGCTCCTTTTTAGTTTTTTTTATTTTTTTGTTTCAAACAAAAATTTGGACCAAAATTGGGCTCTCTGATACCAAATTGATGTAAGACAATAATAAACACCGAAGAGATAGACGAACATCTTAACAAAAAATGAACAAAAGGTTGGACGTTTTGTAAAAAATGAACAAAAGATAATAAAAGAGATCCTCACTCTTTTCTAAACACACTGTTTACACGCTGAATAAAAGGTTACATCATCCCCTTATATATAGGCTTCCAATAAATCTTAAGATAGAAACGGAATCTCTCTGGAATATTCCTAAGTGATAAATCAAATAAAATCTTAACCGACTAATTAATAAAGAAAGATTCTAATTAAATGAAAAACTAACTAATTATTATTATTCTACTTCCTAATCTGCATCACTTTCTCTTTGGCTTCTCTCTTCCATCGAAGAAAAACTAACCTCGTTATTTCAACTTTTGAACTTCTGTCGTGTATATGTATTTGAAGTTATGGCGATTGGATGTTGTTTGTTTTCGCTAGTGCGTCCAATATTTTATTTATCTGAGTTTTCAAAAGGACATCAATAAATGTACTCGCATACACTAATTTGTTAATTTTACAAGTTTACCCTAACCAATTGTGAGTTGTGTACATTGAAAAATACTAAGCACATTAACCATGGGCAATTTAGGAAATTCCGGACATCCCACAATGGAAATACAGACTAAAAGACTTGGAAGGTGGGAGTATTATTTTTCATTGCAGTGAGATCTGAGAGGAGTGTCACAAATGCACTTCCCATTTCTTTTGGCGGTCAGAGCATATTTTTTGTAGACATTCTCTGCTCATGACCACTTCCAAACTGTTGCGTTTGGCATGCTTTCAGGCTAGTGTATGAGAACTTATGGTGCTAGGTGCATGAGGTGGTGCTTGATTTATAACATTTTTGAATAGCCCTTACATGCACGTTGGCACGATTTATTGGAAAGGTCTGTTGCAATCTCCATTCTTTGAACTTTCTTTGCTTCTTTTTGGGGTGTTCTTTTGAGATAACATTGTGTGATGCTTGTTCATTTGATACGGAAATATTTTTAAAATCTATCCTTCAAGGCAAATGGTTCAAAATTCTTATTCTCCTTCTATTCTTCCTTACTTTTCACATATTTTCTGGAAAGGTACATTGGAAGTGGAGTCAACGGATTACAAGGTTGCTGATTCAATGTTTGGAATCCACAGAGTACATGGAAATTCGAAATGCTCTAATATTGTTAACGAAGATTTCTGGTGTTTTTCCTGTTACTAGAAAGAGTGGGATTAATCTCGAGAAAAGGGTGAAGTACCTACATTAATTGAATTTTCATGCATTTTGTGAAGTTGTTATATTGAATTTAATTTTTAGCCATCTGTTCTCTCCCCTTTCTCATCCGTTCACAGGTTGCTAAAATTAAAAGTGATGAAAGAGAAGATCTCAAGGTGTTGGCTACAGGTGTTACAGCAGCTTTGGCTTCTAGGAAGGTAAGGATGCAAACTAATTTCTTGTAACCCTGGATTCTACAAGACTCTTTATTAGTTAGACTATCATTTCATCTCCAACTTAATCTATTATAACAGATGTTTTCATCTGGCTCTCACTGGCTCACTTATGGCCATCATTTTACTTAATAGTTATGTGTCAAATTTAAAAAGAAAATAGTTGCACGCATTTGGCTCCCTAATAAAGTGAGGAAACTGTAGACGTATTAGATATAATGTTGTACCCTCGTACTCTATGAAAGTATGAGCTTTTAGTTGAGATGGTGGACTCGGTTACTAGTTTTACTTCTCTAGCAAGCTTGGATTCCTCTTTGATAGCCATCCTCGACTCAGCCCTGGCTCTGATGCGACGACGAGTGTGCAGCCGTAACGTCTGACTGCTATATGATATTAGAGCGATGGGCCATATTATGTCAATCGTTTACCAACTAACTTGGGTTCTCTCTGTGGATGTAAGCAATTAAGTATAGTATCAAAAGATAGCCGTTTATGCATGCATGCCCTCTAAGATCTTCCACACTCGTCTTGCTCTTCCTTTTATGAGTTGCAACAAGTACAAGGAGTACCTCAGATTACTAGCATATAACATATTTTTTGGCTTGATAATTTCAGCCGTCATGGGTTTCAGATGAAGAATTTGGCATGGGTTATCTTGAAGTGAAGCCTGCCCAATCAGTTGGTCCAAAAACTTCATCTGGTAATTTGGTTTCTGCTGAACATTTTCTGGTTTTAGTGTCTCTCTGAGTTAACCTATAGAGAAAACTGCTGTTTTCGCAGGGAACCAAAATTCTGATAATGGGAATGGTGCCAAGGAGCAGATATTAAGAACAAAACCTGCAGATGGGAGGCTGGAAAGGGCAGAAAGTGCCTCTTTGAAGTCTGATCCGGGACAGGTGAAGGTTAAAACTAGCACATCAATAAATGGATCAATTGCTCAGGCTTCAATGCCATCTGCATTAGCTGGAACAACAAAATCAACTGAATATCAGAAACAAGATGAAATATCAAGCAGAACATTGGATGAGAATATCACCAAAGTGGAACCTAGGACATCCATGGAATCTGAGGTAACTTTTGAACTACAACACCGAATTACAGCTAGTTACATCGTGATATTGAATAGGGACACTTTGGCAAATTGTTTAGCAACTTGATACTGGATTCTTTCTTTTCCTCGTAATATGTTTCTTTAATAAAACCACGAGTATTATTGGTTGATATAATTCCTGACTGACCATGGCGATGGACAAAGTTGGACTTTATTTTTTCAGACTTCCGACATTTTCAAGAGGGAAACAAAATTAGGGTAGACTACACACTGATAAAGAAGAGGAGATTGCATATCACTAGTTTATTCCAGCTATAAGATTTTTTTCCTGATTTCAACCTAATATAGGGGATAGAAATTGGTCCCTGATTCTGTCATTTTTTTATGCTGAAAGTGAACTGAAGTTCATGCTTTTGCATTTCTATATTGGTTTCGTAATTTCTTAGAGTGATGCTGCATATCCCAAATAGTTGTCATTTTATTTTTCCCTTTGTTGCTTCGGATACAAATCATGCCTTATATTCGTGTTTGAACTGAAATTATGTCGCACGCAGGTATTAATGATGTAGCAAAGTTGATGTGTCTATATAGCTTACCTTGCTAATATAGATTTTCATTACTCATTTGCTATTGAAGAGATATTTGTTTGATCGTATTTTCTGCTTCAATTGTTGCTTCTGTGAAACTTGTAGCTGCTAATTTTTTTTTTTACTTTCAATCTCAAAGGTAAAAGCTCCAGGAAAACGGCCATTGCCTACTGGATCTCTTTCAAAGCAACCCAGACATGATATGGGAAAAGATGATAGTAAATCGGGAAAAGCTATTGGTTCAGCCAATGGAAACACATTTCTTGCTGCAGCTAAAGGCTCAACAAAACATTCAGATACTCATGGCAGCGATCCTAAGGCAGAAGTAGGAGTTTCAAAATCCTCAGATTTCAAGGTTCCCTCTGTGAGAGATGATGACACTGAAGTTCCCGATATTCAAAGGGCTCCTAGGCATGACAACTCCGTTGCAGCATCAAGGTCTGTTGGTGAGAAACAACAGAAGAGGGCCAGCCCCGCTGAAGATGTGGATCGTCTAACCAAGCGTCGGAAAGGGGAAATAGAATCACGAGATTTAGAGGAAGAAGTTCGATTTTCTGAAAGAGAGAGGTCTGTTGATAAACATCATCTAACGGATCTTGAGAAAGCAGGGTCTGACAATCAAAGTATCCGTAGGTCCTTAGATAGGCCGATGGACAAGTCCAAAGATAAAGGGAGTGATCGACATGACAGAGAATACAAGGAGAGGATAGAGCGGTCTGATAAGTCTCGTGGTGATGATGTTGTACTGGAAAAACCAAGAGATAAGTCGATGGAAAGATATGCAAGAGAACGTTCCATAGAAAGAGGTCAAGACCGAACTTCTGACAGAGGCTTTGACAAGCCTTCCGAGAAAACCAGGGATGAAAGGAGCAGAGATGATAGGAGTAAATTGCGTTATGCTGAAGTACCCATAGAGAAGTCTCATGTTGATGATCGATTTCATGGTCAACATTTGCCTCCACCACCACCATTGCCACCTCACGTGGTCCCCCAATCTTTAAGCACTGGTAGAAGAGAAGAAGATTCGGACAGAAGGTATGGCACTGCAAGACATCCTCAAAGACTCTCGCCAAGGCATGATGAGAGAGAACGGAGACGATCTGAGGAAAATAACTTTGTTTCAACTGATGATACGAAGCGTAGAAGAGAAGACGATTTCCGAGACAGGAAACGAGAAGAAAGAGAAGTGCTTCAGGCAAAGGTATGCCTGAGGTTGCAATTAGTCTTGTTTGTCTTCAAAATTTTTTGTTGCAAAAGATGGAAATTTCAGGCAATTTTTGGGTAAATAAAAAACTGACATTTTATTTTACTGGTTTCCAGAAGCAATTTTCATTTTTCTCTGTTCCCAATTGTTTATATTTTATTTATTTTTTCTTGTAAGCTGCACCAGTTTTTCAAAAATTCTCTTTGTGAAAAGTGGAATTTTGAGATCTGCCAATGGTACTTTTCAAACACTGGTATCAATAAGTTGACATATCTGACACAAATTTTCTCAACCACGTAGTACCATTGCTTGCTGCCTCTCGAAAGGCCTTGTGGGGTATGCCCGTTGTGAGTGCTTTTATAGCTTCACACTAGGGCTGGAGGGCAAAGAAGATTGGTTTGTTGAAATTTCTGTAGTCTGCACTATTGTTCATTTAGGATCGGATTATTTGACTTAAAACAAGAGAGAACTATGTATAGCTGGAATCTATTGAACTTCATTCATTTTGGCTTGGCCTACATTGCTGAGTGTAATCGCTTCTTGTTCAAAATATATATTTAATTTTTTTAGTTTTTGCAAGTCATAGTTACTCTGCCGTGTGTTAATTTCTTCTTTGTGATTTATATCTATTTGTATATTCTGACTACTGCACAGGTGGAGGAGAGGGAGAGAGAGAAGGCAAGCGTTTTGAAAGAGGAGATGGATGCAAATGCAGCCTCCAAAAGGAGAAAGCTTAAAAGGGAGTATATACCCGAGGCTGGTGAGTATTCACCTGGGGCCCCAGTCCATCCACCTCTGAACATGGGTATGTCACAATCATATGATAGGGTGGAGCGAAAGGGGGCCATGATCCACCGTCCAGGCTATTTGGAAGAATCAGCTCTTAGGGCTCATGGCAACGAGGCTCCCAGCAAGATGGCTCGGCATGATACTGAACAGTATCCTTGAAACTCTCTTTCTTTATGTTTGTGCACTATCAAGTTGTCATAAGAGTATCACGACTGATTGTTGCTTGATGTGCTGGCATCACACTGAGACTGCCTTAAATGCCTTCCTTATATTGGTTTATTTGTCGTATTAATTTGTTCTTAGCGTTATTTTCCAGTTCATGTCAGCCTTATTCAATTTGCTTATTTATGCCTAATTTTGAAATCCCGCGAATACTGTCCCACCTTGTGATTCAAAATTTCCTACCTTTATTCTCAATTGATTCCTTAATGTCAGTTTATTTCAATTTATTCTTTTAGATTATCCGAAGCCTTTTTCCTTAACTTTAATGATGTAGAATGTATGATAGGGATTGGGAAGAGGAGAAGCGGCAGAGAGCTGAACAAAAGAGACGGCACCGGAAGTAAAGTCTGAACAGCAGAGATATATCTTTTCCATTTGAAAGGCTTGCTGATTGGGGATACTAATCCATGGAGTTATATTCAGAGCAAATTGTGGAATTTTTTCTTAATTGTCGTTACTCAAAAAGGCAAATTGTTTAAGACAATCAACTCTGGCAAGTTATGATCTGGTTTGTGTCCTGATTAATGTAATACATAAGTACATTATGATTGTAGATTACGAGACACAAGCTTATTTCTAGTATCGATCCGCAAAACTTTGCCGTGACAATAGCAAGGTTGTCTTGGAACAATTTCAACTTTGGTTCTTGGTTAGCAAAACACAAGCACAGAATATATGCATACCTTTACAGCTGCTTTTTTCCTGCTAGGAGGGTCGATGGGGGAAATTAATATTTCTAGTTGGGATGAATCTCGAGTACATTCAATCCTGAAATCCGATATGGCCCAAAGCTTTCTCAGGGCAAATTTGTTTGTATGCTACCTGTACTGTCAACTCTCGAAATAGGAAAGGTACTTGTTTGGAGGTAGTGTCTGAATTTTGTAACTTGTGATTTTGATTATTCAGGTTCCTGATGAAGTTGTAAGTTTAGTTTTTGATAAGCATAGTATCTGGTGTATTTCTGAGATTTGGAGATAATGCAGGATATGCATGCATATATTTTTGAAAATAGGCCACCGCCCCTTGGTCCACTAGTCAGTGTCATGCTCGTGGACGAACTTGAACAAGGCGTATGAGTTCGTGTACTGCATAATCCCACATTATCAATGTTTAGTTTTCAATCTTGGACACAGATCAACGTTGACTTGTAAGAGATGGAAACCTTATGAAGTGCTTTAGGCTTCATCACCAACCCCAAATGAAATAATCAAGTCCTGTCTTAATATTTAGACTTTGGAATTGATTCTATCGAGATTCACTGTGTAAGTATCGTAAATTAGCATCCTTAATAATTTAATTACCCATTTAACTTGTCCGTCCCTGCAGACCCTATTCACTTGAAACTAAATACTCGTTATCCCAGTTACTGGATTTTTCTGTTTCCCCCTTATTTTGGCGGTCATATCATTAGAATGTAGCTGTGGATATTGTCGCCAATGAAGCTGATAAGAAGCATGCCAAGAAAAGTATAGCAAGAATGATATCCGAATAATGTTTATCATACATCAATACGCATACATAAGCTTCCACTCAAAACCGACAGTGTTATTCCCCCAAAGGACAGACTACCGTACATTTCCCACTGAAATAGAAATAGAGGGTCTGTTGGTTGCAGCTTATCTGTGTAAGGGAAAAACTGGATGTATTCTTTAGGTTATTTAGACAAAAAAAAGTAAATAAACTCAGATTAAAAGCTGTCAGCTGAAAGTTGTCCAGTTTTGAAGTAAAAAAGCTAAAATATTAGATTTTAAAAATTACAATCAAATATGAATATTTTTAAAAGTTATTCAAGCATCTTTAAACTTGTATTATGGGCCTCATGGATACGCATGATTAGTGGGTAAAATGCTACGCCCATGGTAAAGAAGATTTGAACCAAGATTAGGTTTATTCACTTGCATTTGCCATTCAATTGTTTCCTAAAAAATTTGTGATTTTTTTTCAGCGTCATGAATGTATCCCTAATTATCTCTCTGACATTGGTAACTAGGTAGAAGAGAAGATTCTAAAATTGCTTCCTAAATCTTCCACTTCGTCAAACCGAATTAGGGGCTCCATCTCATCAATCCTTTTCAGTTCCTTTAAAGAAAAAATCATCCTCGAACTTCTCCCAAATGCTTACTAATGACAGTCTCTAAATGCGTTACATTCTTCTCTCTCCCATCAAATTCCAACAAGAACCCAATGAAGGCGATGCAGTGGAAGGAGATGACGACTCAGAAAATTCCCATATACCGTTCACTAACTTCTCAACCGCAATAACTAGAATTTCCGGGATCCTATCAATAGACGGATACTCGTAGATTTTGCAAAAAATGCCCATGGTTTTACACCAATTGTAAAACTCGGAGAGTTGGTTTGTTTGGATCGCAGCTTTCTTGTAGATATTAAAAGCGGATATACAACTTCGATAGGGTAGTTGAAGGAGGCTATCGAGCACGATGACTAATTCTCTTCGAAAAGATGTGTAGCACGTCAAACTATCACGAATGACTAGTTTGAGGGCCAATTGGACAAAGGTTGTTTGCGGTTGCAACAGGTGTTAGTTGGCAGTCTAGTACTCTGTCGATTAGGCTTTGGAGCTGTGGCAAGAGCTCTATTACTCTACCTGTTGTAAGAGATATAAATTGAAGTTAGTTAATATAAACCTAAAGTTCCAATTGTTTCTTTTTCTGTATTTTTTGTTGTTGATGAAAAAGAAAATATAATTATCAAACTGTGGTCTAAATTAATAGAATGATCAAGCATATCCACGTGAGTATGTGTAATACTAGTAACTACTAAGTGCAAGGGATGTTAGTGCATAAATATAGGAAGAAACAATGCAGATTAATTTTATAAATTCTAGACAAATTAAATCAACTTGTCATAAGTTGTGAATAACTTGTCTCTTTCTCTATTTGCTTATTCTTTTTTCCTTTAATTAATGGGTCCGAAATTTGTCATTTTTTTATTTTCTAATATTTAACAAGGCACAAATTTCATTTTGGAGGGTGACATCAACAACCTTCCTATGGTTACATCACATAGAAAATTCTATCCATGGCCTAAAATGAAGCAAAATGCTCTAGTATCAGGATTTTTGAATGAATTCTAGTATATTCCAATAATTTTTTTAACAAGGAGATTTATATTTGAATCATTTCAATAATATTATTTTTGAAAACTAAAGTAATTGTAAGGTACCGAATTCTTTCATTTTCTCGGTTAACGTCTCATGTATAATCTCCCCTTCTCCTTCTCTTTCGTCCGTTTCCTCTCCATTAACAATCCAATGCTTCATCGAGTAGGCTCACATATGAGCGTATAAATAAAGCATAATCTTCCGAAAATGATGATGAGGATGAATCAACAAACAGACACGGGTTTAAACACAACCACCCCTTGGTTCGAGCCCATATGATCTCACCTCTAAACGAACTATTTTCAGGCAATGACCAGAGCAAATGGTGTAGGAGAATTAGGCACTTAAGAGCGACTCTCCAACAATGAGTTTTCATGAAACAGCGGGAGAAACCGAGCGAAAATGACCGGAACGATGAGGAGGGTGGTAGGGAGAATATTTTCAGAATCTGATTTATGTATCTACCCTAGAGGGGTGAGTCATCCGGTGATGTGGCCTTTGTTATGATACAGTATAGGTCGCAGAAACCACCCATGGTGGCCATTTTGGAGAAGCTAACGAACCCATGCTCTTTTAGGGCTGTCAGAACCCGGCTAAGCTGCCTATGCATTCTCGGAGAGATTGAGAGAGAGAGAGGGAGAGGGGAGATTTTGCTTAGTTTTGGATTGGGAGTAGTAAAAATAAGGACATGAGTTTACGGAGACAAATATAGGAATTTTGTTTAGGAACGAACAATTGTTATTGTACGCATCTAAGGTACTTCATAATAATTGTGTCACATATTGGAAATCACGAGTAAAAAACAGGATCTAGTGAAGAGCATTCCAAAGAATACAACCAAATGACCCTTAAAAGCGTTGGATAAGGGGAAATATTTTTTCGTCTTAAAATAAAAGGCAAAAAGAGATTCCATCAGCATATATAAAATATAACGTAAGATTGTTGTATTTTAGTGAATATTTACATAAGAAAGAATGTAACCAACAGCTCATCTTTTGTACTACATTTTTAGTTTCATCTGTTTTCAAGTCATTCCCCTAGAAAACATCAAGTTGTCCAATGGTTGGAATAGAGGGTTCCTTCAATTTTAACCAAAAAAAATCAGCCTTTTTTACAATTAAGAAAAATGCTGTATGTATTCAGTTTCATACTTTCAATTTATTTAGGCTAAAGTAGTAATGAATTCAACTTAATAGCTGTCCAATTGTTCGACTATTATGAAAAAAAAAAAAATTAAAAAATTAAAACTTATAAGTTGTAAATAAATAAGCCCATTAATATGTTTGTTTATGGACTACGACCAGATTTGAAAAGAGAAAAAAAATATGCAAGTACATGTGATATATTGTCCACATCACTGAAATTTCCCGTTCAATAATCTTTTAATTTCCATTCAGATTTTCATTTTCAATGATCTTGGTAGGGACACAGAAACCAGGAGCATTGTTTAATTAATTTTCAATTTATTGCAATTTTTGTACAGTCTTCGGACCATTGATTAACACACTTTGTGGATCCATAAAATTGGAAGTATGTTAAGATAATTTTTCTAAAGATAGGAGTTATTTATATTGGAGTTGCTGTAATCAAGTAATAATTTTTGAACAAGTTGGAAATAATAGAACTAAGAGGAGTCCATGGCCGGACCTAAATGGTGTCCAATCGAACTAAGAAGGATCCGTGGCTGGTTCAAGCCACTTTAAAAACAATTTTCATTCAAATAGTTCATCGTTTTTGCCATGTGAATATACTGTCTTGAGTTTCACAACAAGAATTTTTTTGCTCACTCGAGAATGGCTAAATATTTTAAGTGGACCCCACTTAAAATAAATTTTTCAAAATTAATTCCTTTCGTGAATTACAATAACAAAATTAATGGGTAAACCCATTAATGGGTAAAATTCCATGGGTAAAATTCCACAATTAATGAAAAAATTCCCAACTCATGTTTTGTAAGTTACAACCTCGTAATAAACACAATTAATGGTTAGAAATTTCCAAATTAATGGCCAAAAAACCCACATATTCGAACAAAAGATGTACTAAAAGACTTCAACCAAAAAAAGAAATTCAATAAAATTATAAAATGAAGGCGAAGACAAGGGCAATAACCCATATTTGTGTCTTTGACTCTTCCACACAAAAGTAATGGGAAGACCACTTTCAGAAAACAAGCAAGTTTATGTAATTTAGCATATATTGAATGGATCACTATGGTTGACATTGAAGTCCTCTTCTTTTTTTTTTTTTTCCACGTTGATTTGACATTTTTTCTTTTCAAGGTATAATTAACATAGAAATTTTCCTGAGCTCAAAGTGTGCGTTACAATTGAAATGACACAGCAACTTGATGACGTGCTCGTTGGTGGGAAAAGAAGGGGTTCTGCCAAGCATTGGTGTCAACTTAACGTATTATTGTGGCTGATTTTTAAATTAATAACTGAAATTAAATATAAAAATTTTTGATAAAAAAATTAAATAAAAAAATTTATTAAATCTCAATCGTTCATTCAAAAATTAGTGATGCGCTGGGGCAAGTAATGCGTGGTAGAGAACCCGGATCGCCTTAGTGTATGCTTTGGTAGCCTTGGTTGACAAGTTTGTTACGAGAGAGGGGGTAGTTGATAGAGACTGGTATTAATATCATATAGATTACCATACTAATGAATTAAGACACATTACGACGGCAATCATAAGTATTAAATTTATTTGGGTAGTGAAACTATAAAAATGAAAATTTTATATTAAAAATTTAATATTAAAATTTGAAATAAAAAATTTATATTAAAAATTTGGGTTTAGCAAAGTATTTACCTCAGCCTGCATACCAAACTAGAAAGTTTTTCTGACATTGAGTTAGTATTGTCTGGGGCCTAAGTATCCTTTCAAATATAGACCATAGTATGATTATTAAAAAAATAAAATAAAATTGGGGCCTTAGTAAATATTCAGTGGTTTCAGAGTATTTTTTTTTAGATGATAAACTTTGAGCTGTTTTTATTTCCATTCAAGAGTTAGTTGATTTTTTGTTGTTAGAATAATTGTCAAATCCATATAATCGTTCACGTCATATTATTAAGCTGATTCTTTTTATATGAAAGTGTTTTTAAATGTTGATTTGCTTCATTGCTCCTATTTAACTTGGCTTGCTTCGTCGTAAGAGAGGGAGGCTGTCTGGGCGAGTGCAAATCGAAAATAATTGGAAATAAGAATTGAAAAATTATTCATAATAAAAGAAAATTACTAATATGATTATATTTATATCTTCTCACAAACAACTAAAAATAAAATAAAGAATCATAAACCTAACATTGTAGACAAGGTTGTGTTATCTGCTCTTCATACTTTCTGAGCTGTTTCTATTTCCTCTCTAAATAATTAATATCGACTATAGTGGATTTTTCTCTCTTCTTTCTTTTATGTTTCTTTAATTAGTTTGCGTCACTATAAATATAACGAGGCCCATGCAGGTTCCTAGGCAATTTCCTCCACCGTCCAATCCATTTGTTAGAGTGAATTGACGGTGGTGATTGAAGCGCGAAGGTTTGAGTGGGACATTATTTATGTGCAAAATACACCTTTTTCTGGGCCTGAATGACGTGTGTGGACCCATGGTGTGGTGCACATTAGGAAAGCCGCTTCGTGACATTATTATTATCGAGCCTGCATTCTGCTATTTGTCTTTGAGCTGTTAGATGAGATTTAAATAACTAATAAATTATTTTTAAAAAATACTTAACTAAATTAAATTTTAAGGATTTAATGATTAGTACTAAGAATCTGATGCAATGATCCAGATTTTAATTAATTAATATATATATATATTTTTTATTATGAATTACTAAAATCTAATTTATTGATACGAGAAGCTGCAAGTTGCGTGCCTTCTATTATTATCACATATTTTTTGCAGCCTAATGTTTTTTATTTATTTCGGAAATTCTATATATTTGCTGTCTTGCTGACGAGGCACACCATCTTAGCAGGTAACAGTTGAACGTTGACTCTTGTAGATGAATGTATAATCATGTCTGACTTAAAATGAGAAAAATATAGCACTTCCCTTTCTATTTCGTAAGCTAGCTTAATTTTTTAAAATGTGCAAACAAGAATAATTGATTTTGTTGGAGAAATAAATTTAACTAATTAATTTTTGGAATAGTAGTTTATTAAATTATTGACAAATGTAGAAAAGGGTATTTGTTAATAGAAAATATATAAAAACAAGTTCATATTAGCGTGGTTTCAGCTTTTTTAATATGAACTGAAAGACAAATATCAAATAAGAACGGATTGTGAAGTATTGTTTATAGAATATAATTTCAGTATTTATATACCAATGCAACCCATACAATCCTGGAAAAGCAACTTTTTTGGTAACAGATAGTCAAGGAAATAAATTATAGTATATTTAATTGTATTGCAATGTGAAAAGCTTGACTGAACATGCTTCAAAGTAATGATCTTCTACATTTTGTCAATTGAATAGTACAACTATATGGAAAAGTTATAGTTTTGTATATATATTTATTAGGTTGAAGCTGGTAAAGGTAATTAAATTTAAATTATTTTTATGTGGGGGGTTCACGTAATATTTTAATCATTCTTAGATAGATTTTAAAATTTGTACATGCGAATTTGGAGACTATATTTAAATCATCAAAATTATAAATAATATGAATTAAAATTGATTTTAAAATGAGATATTCAAAAGAAATTGCAGGAATTATCCTACATCGAATAATTAAAAGCTCCATGAATTATATATATAAAAATCAAAGTGCTTGTAAGAGATATAATTTAGTACAGCACATACACATGGAGGTGAGAGCACCACGTACGCTCGCACATGCGCAGTCTGGTCGGGCTCGGCTCGGGGCATGAGATTGGCTGTTGGTTTGTGCATGACACATTAGATATGTTATTATCCTTAGTGATGACCTTTGGTTGACATTAAAACTTTTGGATTGGACAATTCGTAGCAAGCAGATGTTCTATCTCAGGAACTCATTATCGAAGCAAGTCAGAAGTAAGTCGATAGTGGCTAAATTGAATTTAAGGAAACACAAATCTTCTATGATCTCGTCTAGCTAGGATTCAGTACAAAATCAATTGAATTTTTGTTAGTTGACATTGAAACTATTAAGCTTAGCAATTCGTGATAAGTAGATGTTATATTATGGGAACTCATTTGGAGAAGGCCAGAGACAACACGGAATTTTTGTAGTCTCATTTGGAATTCAATCCGATTTTAGTCTTACTTCTATCGGTAAACTTATTTGAAGGTTGTAATTTTTTTAATTACATTAGTTGTAATTTTAAATTTTGCTAATTTCCAATTTACTATTTCTATTGTTATTATATTAAAAAATTATTATTTAAATACAGTAGTACCAACAACAATTATTATCAGCTATCAAAAAGTTGTATATGGAAGTAATGTGAAATATTTTTACCCAAAAACAAGCAATGTGAAATCAACAAAAATTAAAGTTATGTGGAAGTGTTTTCTGTAGGTGGCATTACTCTTTTTAAGGGTGCGTATGTGTTTGAGCGTAATGGGGATTGGATTATAGATCAAATGGAATTATTTTATTTTAACAAAACTGCCTATCCAAATTGATAATTTCGCATCACCTCCCTCAACAGTGAAAACTATAATTTGAGGAACATTTAATATATATTATAAGCTCTTTGAAAAAAAAATATATGAAAAACAAGCCCGAGGTTTAATCTTTTGTTAATTTAAAGCATCAATTAGGTCATTTTGCGTATTTTGGACCACTTTGCCCTGAGTTTCCAACATGCATATATAAAGATATAATTCATTTAATTATTTCATATAACTTGATGCTATGTGTAGGTTAACTATTTAAACTATATTAGTTATTAATTCTAAATTTGTATCATAATTAAGATGAATTGCTTTCTCCTTCACCTTTTGTTAGAAACCCATTTAATAATTTACAAAATTTTTACAGTTGATTACTTAATGAAAAAATATATAAAATACTAATAATCTTTTATATATAAAGCCGCTGCAGGGATGAAGCAAAGATACCCCTTTCTAATTTAAGAATTTCAACTTTGTTCATTCCATTTATTTATTTATTTTTTATCATTTAGTTAACTAATGGCATAAATATAAAACTACTTAATCTAATAACAAGCCACTCTCTCCGAT
>MKEJ01048564.1:0-22740 GCA_001753735.1 Embelia ribes | reverse complement strand
AATATAATTTTCGTGTTTGATAAATAAATTTTTATAAGCATTACAATATTTGGTAAAGTGATACTTTTATTGTAAAATGACAAAAATAGGCATATATGAGGAATATAACTAATATAATTGAGCTTATTATGGTAATTAATAAAAGAAAAATGAGAATCAACTTTTCAAATCATCCTAATACTGCTTCCAAAAGCACCATTTGAAAAAACAGAAGCAGATTATGAAAAATAGCGTTTACTAAACACCTCAGGCTAAAATTTACAGAAACAGGCAACAAAAAGAAATCCCAAACTGGTCCTTAGCCCGTCGAAACAAACGGACCAACATTTTTGAATTAGGGAATTTTACCTTTGTTCGATTGCGGGTGGAAATCATCAGCATCAAGAAAACAGCAGTTCACAGATTTTGCCAGCATCTCACCTATTGTCCTGTTTTCACACATACATGCTTATAGTCATTTAACTAATTTAATCTGCTCCTTAATCACCAGGAAACACATATATACATACTAAAAATTCGAGCAGACGAATATTACGATAAATATCGTAAAAATTATAATTGGACAACCAATAAAATTAGGACTTACGATTTACCCGCTCCGCTAACCCCCATTATCACTAGAGCTAATCCTGCATTATTCGAAAAACTAATCAATAGCATCTTTAGGAATATTAGGCAAATATATATATATATATATATAGGCATTGATCTGCATAGATTTTCCATTTCTCTAAGGACTTTATTTTGAGGATAATTGGTGCTCACAATTTTATAGCATCCCAATCACAAACAAACTCAGACCAATGACGTGTATAGAAAATCATGTACAAAAGCTTTAATTGATCTTTTTTCTTGAAGGCCGTGGTCTAAATACGCATGTGTATTGTATAGTTTCATTGCATGATTGCTGGCACGTGTATCGTTTTTGATAAACTTAGCCAAACATACAAATGTGTATGATATGAGGATTTGATAGGATTGAGAAGGAGATGAACTAACCTTTACCATCAGAGGCCATTTTTGTATTTTGTTTTTTGAATCTGCTGATCTAAATCTTGATAGATGAAGCCGGCAAAGGAAGACAAATTCAAGATAACAACCGCAAAGAAGCAGTCAATGGCATATATATATATATATATATATATATATTAGCCAACCGAACACAAGTGAATTTTATTAAAATAATTAAAAATAATATAAATAAAGTAAAAAAAGTGATGAATTTAAATCAACCATGCAAATGTAACCAAATTATCTCCTATATAAATTTTTACATCAATACGTGTCAAATTTACTAAAGAAAATTGTACTAATTTTTTTTTTAAAAATTTCTCTTCTATTATAGAGCATTGGTATGTAGATGGAAAAATAGATACAGATAGAAGAGAGGAAAAAGTATAAAACTTGATAAATGTAACCAAATTTTTTCGTATATAAATTTTCACATCCATATGGTTTTTGTTTTTTTTTTTTTAAATTACTTTTATACGAGGGAGCATTGGTGTGTACATGAAAAAATAAATACATAAAAGAGAGAAAAATGGTTAGAATTTATGTCACCAAATTCTTTATATACACGGGGCGCTTTCGTTCCTAATAATTTTTGCTTTTACTCCTGTTCTCTCTACTTTTTAAATTATAGACTCGATGCTCTCACGCTCTCACCCGAACTCCCATTTCATTTCCGCTCCATGATCGAATGATGAATTATGTTTGGATACGTGGAGTGGAAGGATACGAGACGAGAGAGCGGGTAAAAGGTACCACTAGTGGGTGGTGCGTGGGTGGTACCTTGTACAAAGTTTTGCAACTTTTTTTCCACGTGGTCGGTGGGTGCATAGTGAGTTGAAAGGACACTTTTAACCCCCTATAAATTGATTTTTTAAAGAATCAAATTGTCCATTTATATTAATAATAAAAAATAAAGGGTAGTTTGGGCGTAGAAAGTTTGTTGCACTTTTCTATGCCTTTATATATATTAGTCTCGTAATACATGCGTTACATGTGCGATATTCTTCACAAATAAACAATTTTGATAATTACATATTAAAATTTACATATCAATTTAGTTTTATAACTCAAAAAAATTTATTTTAGTTTGAAATAGAGAAAAATAAAAAGGAAGATAAGGTGCGAACTGAGAGGAAGTGAGGACAGTGAAAAAGAAACGTAAGAAAAAAAAAATGAGAGTGAGTATATATTATATTCAGAAATTTACTCTTTCAAAAACTGTATTTTGTAGTATCAATTTGTTTAATTTTTGTAATATTAAAAAATGAGAGAGGGTACTTTTGGAATACTAAATTGTTAACGTAGCTTCACTTGATGCTCCGATTTTATATATGCACAAACTTATTAAAAATGAAAAAAAATTAATAATAAAAAATTGATAAATATACAGCCAAACTCATTAAAAATTTTATTGTTAGAGTAGAACAAATTTTCCTTCGTTCAAAATCTAGACCAAAATACTAAAAAATTTAGATGAATTGATAAATTACACAAAAGAGAGAAAAAGAAAGTAGCCAGGTAGTGGGTGGGTGAGAGATAGAGTGTGCAGGAATGGTGAGTGGGTATTGGCTTAATATTATTAGTTGTACTTGTAAAACTATCCTTGATTAAATTGAAAGTTATTTCAGAATTATTCTCTTGTATAGAGATAAATTAGATGGTACAAAAAATTTATACTAAATTAATTGTCAAATATAAATTGGTTTTTAATAATCTAATTTTATTATTATATATATCTTACTCTATTATAAAAATACCAACTGTCATAATATTTCCTTATTTTTCACTTCCCAAATTACCCTCACTCAATCTATTATAAAATTCAACCATATAAGCCTATATTTGTAAATTTAAAAAAGTCATCATAATCTATTAATTAATAGAACGTACTTGATAAATCCTATTTTATTTATTTATTTATTCATAACCAGCCCACTCAATCTATTAGAAAATTTAATCATATAAGGCCTATATTTGTAAATTTAAAAAAGTCATCTTAATCTATTGATTAATAGAACGTTATTGATAAATCCTAATATATTTATTTATTTATTTATTTATTCATAACCAGCCCATAGATATAGATAAATCTCCTAATAACTATGATAATAATTGAAATCAAATCTTTTGCATTTGTTCAATCCTATTATTGTAAAATTAAAATATGAATAATTGTGTTTGTATGTACTCAAATATGACATTTACCCGTAACCAGCTAATAGATGGAGATAAATTTTCTAATTAATATCTAATGATGCTATCATATTAATTGAAAGCAAATCTTTTATATTTATTTAATCATATTATTGTAAAATAAAAATATGAATAGATGTGTTTTTATGTACTCAAATCCAATATCAATGTGTCAACTGCTCTCTAAAAAATTGAGCTATTCTGTAATTCAGTTGAGCAATTACACTAAGGAGTATCAAGTAAGACCGAAACGAGTCCAAACAAGCCACATTTAATCTGATTAACAAATCTATATAGATTTGCAACTTGGTAGAATACATATTGAAATGAGTGACAGATATCTGATTTTGTACATTTAGAATCTAAATTCTATATATAAATTTTGAATAGAGTTTTATGCTCTCTTATTTTATTTTGAGTCAATGATATAAATATTTGTTTACATAATAGTCAAATTTTACAAAGAGAAGATTAAAATAATTGTCAATGATGAGATGTGTATTCTGTAACAAATTTTGGAAAATTATATTTCAGAAATGGAACAATCTCACACGGCTAGATGTTAGAGCAAAAATTTATGTTTATAACTTATTAACTTTGATTCAAAATTTTTTATTAACTAATATTAGATGCAAAATTTGAAACTTTTTTGGAGAGTCTCGTCTTCGAGATTTTGTCAGGTACTTATAACTGAGTTCTATTATTAAAATACTCAATGACGTAAGTTAATTTTTTTTTCCACAATGTTATTAGATTTATTTTGTCTATTGCACAAAATTATGGATTATTATAAAGTAAATTTTTTTTACCATTTTCATTGTATAGTGGTTTATTGAATAAATAATGCTGTAAAAAATCATGATTGTCATATTATAATCACTAATCAATGAAATTGCATTCAAATCGTCAAAGAAAAAATTGTAATATTTTAATAACTAAGTTACGTATACACGCACGACGTGTACACGTTTGCTAATACTCTAAAAGTACCAACTCTCCTAATATTTCCTATTTTTTCACTTCCTAAATTGACCCCATTCAATCTATTATACAACTTAATGTCATGTTTGTAAATTTTTAAAAGTTATCTAAATTTGTTGATAGTATATCAGAACTTTGTTGATAAATCCTAATTTATCCATCTATTTATTCATAAACAACCTATAAATGGAGATAAATCTGTTAATAATTATCTAATCTATTAAGATTTATCATGATAATTGAAAGAAAATCTTTTTGATTTATTGATATAGATATTTAGCTATTTACTAGTTAGATTAAAATAATTATCAATTAACATCATAAAGTACGCATTCTGTAACAAATTTTAGTAAATTATATTTCAGAAAGGAAACAAACTTGCAAGGATAGATATTAGAATAAAAATTTATGTTCATAGTATAGTCAATTATTTAAAAATTAATCCACAAATTATATATACATTATTTTGATGTGGATGTCAATTTATAACATTAAGTCCATTTGGATTGTCCCATGACATGATGGTTGCAAAAAATATTGGGCTTAATTTGTTAACAGTTTGGTTCAAAATTTTAATTCACTAATAATTAGGTGCAAATTTTAGAATTTTTGTGGAGACTCATCTTTGATTCAATGGCGATAGTTAATTTTTTTCTTCCATAATATTATTAAATTTATTTTGTCTATAGTACAGAATTATGTATTGTAAAGTATAGGATTTTCATCATAATCTTTGTATTTTGAAGTAGTTTATTAAATAAATAATACTGTAAAAAATCATAGTTGTCACATTATAATTGCCAATTAATGAAATTGTACTCAAAGCGTCAAATAAAAAATTATAATATTTCAACGATTGAGTTATGCATACGTGCGCTAGTAATGCAGAGATATGTGAATGTTACTTATATGTGCGCAAAGTGTCTACATAAACAAATAAGTAATTTACTTCCGGTGAACTTCAAGTTTTCCTTTTCCTCTTACCATTTTAAATGCAGCCAATTTTGAAAATTATGATATGCATCCAATGATATGATCAATCATCAATATCTGATCAAAATGATAATATTACAAAAGGGATAAAATTACTATATACATGTAAACCTTCTTAGATGAGATGTTTCGTACAAGACATCTCACCAGAGATTGCCAACCACGCACATATCTGCAATTTGCAAGAGAATATCCAAAAGTTAATTGCAACTAAAGAAATGTACTTTAGCTTAAGCTGTGCCATCAGAGTGATAATAAAGGATCCAGGGTCTGCCTTAAACCAGCCGCTACCACACATTTGCGTGACTCGGATTTTTTTTTTTTTTTTTGGAAATTAAAAGCCAACTACCACACATTTGCGTGACTCGGATTTTACCAAACACATAAAAGCCTCTTCATCGATGAGTTGGCAAAACTGGGCAGTCGTCTGCCAGCCGGATCCAATAATAACAAGCCATTCAAAATCATCAAAAAATCAAAAAGCACGTGAGATTTCTACCGTTCATAAAGGGACTTTCAACTTTTAACTTAAATTCACTTGAACACAATACACAAAACAAGCCGGTTAACTTTTGAACCTCCACTGCTGAGGTCCTGTATATAATTACTCTTACAAATAAACAGTTTTTGCAAGTACAACACAAAAACAAAAACAAATTTTACAATCATTTTCGACACTTAAGTTCCAGTTAACTTGTAATCCTATTGAGAACTACAGCATCATCCTGCTTTCTGGTCTATGAAACTTTTACATTCTTTCTTGTAAGTCATTGAAATCCCACAACAGTCCGGAATCTCAAACCCTATTCGAGGTTTCATTATAGCTACCTGTTACACTGTTTCCCAATAAACCACAGAAAACAAAGGGGGAACTAGTTTTGCTGAACCAAAAAAGTAGCCGGATACATCGGCCGCACCATATTATTTGATCTAATATATAGAATTTACATGTTATACCCAGAGTTACTCCGTATCTCAACCGTCAGAATCACCATGACTACGTTTTATTGATGGCGATCAACCAACTCCTCGTTCAACCGACAGAACACTAACTTAACCGGGATACAAGCCACTGTCGTTGGGCCAGCCTCACCTTTTATCAATCCACCCACTCGAAAACTGTCTTCATCTCCACTTCTAAAATTGTTGCCAAGTCTCTGTTCCCTACCAATTGCGGAGAGGTTTCTGATTTTTTGGTTACTGGATGAAGTCATTTTCTTAGGTGGTTTTTTTGAAAACTTCCCATGAGTAACACCCTTTCTCGCCACACTTGACTTGTGACTGAAATTCCCCATGCCAGAGTTCCTAAAAGGCATTTTCTTAGTGTGATTCGCATTTTGCAAATGCTCTACGCTTTCTTCAGCCTCCATTTTAGTTGACGGTTGCGAACGCGGGACACGGAAATTGGCTGACCTCCTAGCAGTTTTCCAAGCTGCGGGCACCGTTGTGTCATTATCTGGGTTTTCAAGGCCAATACCATGAGCTGAAGAAAGAAGAGAATCAGTAGAACCATATTCGAGTCTTTGCACTGGGATCGGATGGCCCACAATTGCTTTCCCATTCAACTTGCTCATCAAAGAAATCATGGGGACATGCTCTCTTTGATAGCTTGATTGGACCTTGAGGTCCACGTCTAATAACCCAGTCTTGATTCGCCCGCCAAATTGATGGCCGCCAAATGTATGACCAAGATGATTGTTTGTATTCTCCCAATATCCTCTCATCAAAGGCTGCTCGTTCCAGGCCAAGTCTTCCCAATCAATTATGTTCTGTGACACATCATCATACCCTTTAAATGAAGTTTTTGGGATTGATGTATACCCTTGGTTGTAGTACGGGCGCCTTTGGGTCCTAAAGTTTCTTTCAATTACATCAGACTCATCAAGACCATCACTTTCAAACTCTTCAAGATCTTTCGTATACATGGATCCTCTGGCAACCCATCGATCGGTTGCTTCCGTAGACCTTCTAGAGAAACTACGGTTATTTCTTTTCCCTTTCGATTGCCATTTAGATACACCCAAGCTAGCAGGAACAGGGTCATGAGAATAAAGGTGAGACAAGTCATCGTCATTAGGCATCATGCCTCTCATACTCCCATGTCGCACTGGTCCTGAGATGTCAAGAGATTTTGTTTGCAACTCAGGGACTAAAGCAGGTTCTGGAAAACAAAAATGCTTAGTAAATGCCATAACCAATGAGAAAAGAAAAATATGAAAGCTGAAAAAAGAAATCGACAATGATATCACGAAACAAAAAGCATATCCAATAATATTATGTCAACACTAAGCATGATGTTGAGAACCAAACACACACGACAAAGCCAATTTTGATGACTAGGAAGTCGGGGAAAATGGAAAGTCAAAACAGCACTTCAACCTTAAATCTGAAAAATTAGCTTCAACAAAGGCAGATCAAGCTTAAGAAAAACAAATCAAATAATATTGGCTAAAAAGCACAAATTTTTTTTAAGATCCCTTAGTAGAACCTAGCAAAATGCAGTGAAAAAAGAGCACACAAGAGCACGAAAACAAGTTACATAATGAGCATGATGTAGAACAGCAGAAAATCTAACCTGCAAGACCAACTACGTCTGAGTCCATGGAACGAGTCGCAGAAGAATCAGTTTCCGTACTCTCTGTAGATTCAGAAGCACTCTCTTCATCCAAAGTGGTGGGACGAGAAAAATTATCTGCGTCCACAAGAGAAGGTGACTTTGCCATCCGGTTAGGGCTAACTAGTTGGTCATCATCTGAACGATCATTGGACTCGTTCGGCAAGTAAACTCTGCTCATCTTAGCATGGCTTGTGGGTTCTGTATGCTCCTCTCCTGATAGTTGCAAGGAGCTTTTAGATGGCAACTTTTCACTCTTTTGCAATACTTGAACTAGAGTACGGCGCCTATCACGTCTCTTCAGAAGGGATTCGTTAGTCAATACATCATTTGCAGACTTCCTCTTTTTCTCTAAAGAACTTCGGATACCCGGAATGACTGAGCTTTCATAAATAAGGTTACCGATAGGAAGATCATGATCAAAGTTATCAAGTTCAAGTTTGCGAGAGCCATTTAAAGAGGTGGAAGATGAACGCGTTTGTTTTGCTGGGGTACTCCTTGGACCTAAGTCCTGTAAACCACTCACACGTGGTACTAACTCAGGAATATTTATCTCCTCTTCCACTTGACTGATTCCATTGACTTCTGGTTGACTAATAGGATCATTGATGTCCTCATCCTCATTGGAGATGACAGGCTTTTTAGAACCAGGCTTGAGACTTGCATTCTTTATTATATAATGATTGGAACATTCTGAAGATATCAGCAACTCCTTTTTAACTACATCAGAAGATTTATTGCAACAACCATCAACAGCAGAACCAAAATTACCAGATTTGTCATCCAGCAGCTGCTTTTCAAGTTCCAGTGCATGAAGAATAGCATCTTCCCTACGTGCATATTTCTCTCTCTTTTTTGGAGGCATGCCCAGGGCTAATTCAGCCTTTTCAATGCATTCGTCAAATTCACCGCAGCGAAATGGCTTCACACGCTTGGACTTTTCCAAATTGTACCAATCCCTAATGGAACATAGAAAAAACATTTATGAAACCAAAACAATGAGATAACTACACAGGGGTTACAATTTTTAGACATTTGAGAAGAAAAATCTTTTCCAGCAGCTGTCTTTTACATAAAGCTTTGCTAAGAAAACAAACAAAATTTTTGATGTAAAAATTACTTAAGTTCACCAGATGCCAAAGATTTCTTAAATCAGCACATGGAAGTGTCAATAGCACAATACAATCATTTACTCAGTTTCAGTATCTTCATTTAGACCCGTCCTTCACCTTGGAAAGGATTGATACAATTTTAAGGCATGGCGGCTGTTGATAAAGAATAAAGATAAGCATCAAAAATACATTAATAAAATTTGGAGATTTTCCTTGTTCAGATGCAAGCTCAAGGCCTTGTGCAAATACTCATCTGATCACTTGTTTAAGGCCTATAATGAATTACAGTTCCACATTGAGAAGAACCTAACAGCCTCTGATTGCTAAACCAAAAGGCAATTTTGCTTGCCAATGAGGAATTGATCATCTATCTATCAACAGCAGCACAGTTATACTGAAAATATTTTCTAACTACAAAATCCTATGAGCCAGTGACATCAGTTTATTTAACGTTGTAATGCAATACATGAACTTCAGCCTCAAGTCCAGAGCAAGTTCCAAATTCAATTGAATCCAAAACAAAGCCAGGTAAACAATAGCATTACGTTAATACTCCAGTTACTTTGAGTTCAGGGAGGCATCATCTAGAAATCTCTTAGCCCTTCTCATTACCACACAACAGGCCTTGAGAATGATGCCCGACCCAAGCTACTTCCTTCTTTGGTTCATTCATAGCTACATGTCCTTTCCCAGAAATGCAGAAGACTTCTTTCTGGATCTTCCCCAAAAATTTTAGTATACTAAGCTCAAAAGGCATTGTATATTTTCACATTGTCAACTGAGACAAAGGAACAAAAGAGAGGACAATATGCAACCCATAGGGACCTACGAAAAATGTGATAAATACACAGCAACCAAGCTCTATCACGCAAAGTTAGATAAAAAACTACAGATAATTAAGGCTTGGCTTGGGAACGCTGGAGGCTTTCAAAATCTACTTTTCAAATCTGCTTTTGAAAGTTGATTATAAAAGCGGTTACAATCGTAGTGTTTGCTAAATAAATTCTAAAAGTTGCTTTGATAAGTAGTGTGGTGTTTGGTGAAGTGGTGTTTTTTGTTATAAAAAGACAAAAGTAGGTATTTATGGGGAATGGAGAAACTATAACTAAGGTTACTTTAGTACTTAACGATAGGAAAAACAGAAGCAACTTTTGAAAGCACCCCTAAGGCTTCTTTTAAAAGCATCTTTAGAAAAACAAAATCATGTTATCAAAAGCAACTGCTTTAATCTTTACCAAACACTACATGGCACAAATTTCAAGAAAAATAAGAAGCAAGTAAGAAAAAGCAATCCCAAACTGGGCCTAAGTGGAAAAGCCACGCGTACCTGCCATGAACTAGAAATTAAAAAATAAAAAAACAAAGTTAACTATCTATCGAAACAAAGCTACCATACAACAGCTCAAGGACACATTCTTCCATGGGCTAGACCCATGTCCACCAATCCAATAACACTATGACACTCGTGCAAAAAGTGCAAACCTTGAGACATGAATGCACATGTCCCGCAATGATATTGGACTTGTCCACGTTGACCCGGTCCAACTATAATGTCTCTAGCATGAAGCTGCTCCTGCTAGGGTCTAGAAAAAAGTAACCATTTGGTTTCAACTTCTAAGGTCAAACTTTTCTAAGAAATTGGTGTGCATTTGGCCGTTCAACTTTTAACCTATACTTTTTTGCTATGTTAACCTATCATCTAGAAGCTTTAAGTAAGACGCATCTAGCATTGTCATAGTTTGAAAAAAGCTTTTTTTTTGGGCTTTAAAGCTGCAACCAAACAATCTCATCTTTAATATATAAAGCCACTGCCTTGAAGCTATGTCCACTTTTATATCCAAAAATGCCCTTTTCCAACTTAAGAATTTCAACTTTGTTTATTCTATTTTATTTATTACTTAGTTACCTAAGGGCATAAATGTAAAATTACTTAGTCTAATAACTACCCACTCTCTCCAATCCCTATTCTCTCTCTTTCTCACGGGCTATTCTTTTCTCCACTCACCTCAAGTCTCTTTTCCTCTCTCTCTTTTCTCTCTTCCTCTCTCTATAACGTCTTTTTTTTTTTTTTTTAAACGAGGTACAAGCTCAAAACACACATAAAAGTGGAAGTGAAAGTGAAGGTATATTTTCTAAAAAGTTTCTTTGATATATTTTTGTAAACAAAATATGTACAAGAGCACACATTTTATTTGCTTTACATTTTTAATGGTTCTTCGTATTCAATGATCACACACGCATTGCGTGTGCACGTATACTAGTCAACATATATGGGAAGGAGATGACACAGAACACCTATCAAACTAAAACACAGCATCAAAACTCAATAACACAACATACCCAGAGAGACATGTACTTTTATATATATAACTGTAGTAGCAAAAAACTCACACTGGCCGCTTCTCTTCCAAGGAGCTTAAAACTTATTGCAAGCGAGTTTTTGTGGGTTTCCAAAAATTCTTACAAGTTCCTGAAGCTAGGTGTGGTGGCAGAAACGTTTTCTCAGGGAAACCAGTTTCCAAGTCAAAACTTAATAACACAGCGCGCACACACACACACAGAGACATACGTATTTATAAAAACATAACACTAGCAGCAAAACACTCACACACTGGCATCTTCTCTGCCAAGGAGCTTAACCGGAGTCCCGGACCGAGGCGACACGAGATGAGCAGCCGACAGCTCCTCGGGCCCCAGAATCTTCCCGGGCCACCAAGACCCGTTCCTCCGCCGCACCCAAACAATCGACCCCACGCCACAATCAGCAATACCCACTTCCTCCTTATCCGTACTCCCCATTCCCCCCTCCTCTCTCTCTCTCTCTCCCCATTTCCCTTTCTCTCTACTTGTATACATACGGATATATATAACTGATATAATTCGGATCCCCAATTGTAATAATTGTGTTAAATTGTTCTCAGGTTTGATATTACGTGTGCTAATTGTGATCGGATCGAGCTTTATTCTCTCCCATTGCCACTGGCTCTAATCTAATCAGTGATCGAAGTTAATTAGCTGATCCAGCTGGTATCTCTCTCAGATCTGTATCTATCATCAATTGAATGTATATATATATATATTTTCTGTGATGCTGCATTTACATGCACTTGTTTTAAATGATTTACAAGGCTATGTGCTATGTATATGTCTGTTAGTGTTGTTTTCATGTATGTTATCTGTTTTTGAGGCTTTTTTGATTTCGATCAAAAAAATTGTATGGTGGGATGAGGATGATCCTCATTTCCAGTTTTAAAATTTAATCCTTGTTGTTTCATGAATTTGGAGATTTTTGAATGCATTTTTCTTGTGTGATAATTTGTACATTGCACGATGGCCAAGTATTGAACTTTAACATCTCCACTTTTAATGCGATTTCAAGTTAGTAATTTTTTTAATGTTTATATTTACTTTATGACGGTTCAGTCGAGTTAAACCTTGGTCGATGGCCGAATATTTGCATGATCATTGCTGGATAATTTGATATCCCACAATAATTAAACAACGGTTTTTTGCGGTTATAGAAATCCTCATTAATGCATGCAATCTTTTATTGATTAGTATATTCTATAAATACCATATTTTTAACTTCAAGCATTTTCCTATTTGGGGACGCTAGTCATTATAATTGTATAGTTGTGCCGGATAAGTGGAAACTTGCAATAATTGCGCAATGTTTGTCTTTCTGACAATAAAAATCCTCATAAATGCGTAAATATTTCGTGATGATTATATTCCTACAATGAATGTGTTTTTTCTCTCTTGTTCCTTGCGAGCCAGGCTGAAATTTATTTGAATGCTTTTTGCCTGTTTAGTCATTTACCTGTGAAGCTCTTACCTCGAATTATTCCGTATACTCGGAGCATAAGGAACGAGTCTGGTTCCGCAAATTACACTGTGTACGCAGCCTAGGGCAATAGAAAGAGAGTCAAACAATCGGGCAAAAGATGTTATATAAGGATGGGACTGTAGAAGGAAAGCCAAATTAGTACCCCGAAATCGAAGAACATTAGAATTTAGAAAGCCCTCCTGTACATTATGATCTGGAATATCTTACCGTATTTGGTAAAGACAGCTGAAGTGAACTAATTAAAAGACTGAAATCTAGGTGCTTTTAAAGGAAGGGATGAGTGTGTAGTCCGCACATGAGTTGTTTGGCTGAGTAATATAAGGTAACCATATGGGCATTGAGCTAAGCGTAGGTCGTGAAAAGAAATATGCTGTGTGAGAATGTGTGTTGGGTGCACTTCACTACCTAACATGAGTGGCATGTTCTAGTATAGCAGGGTTTTCTGAACTTGTCTTTATCATTGTCTGTACTTTTCCCTAAGTGACAGAACAAGCAAACACTAAGCTTCAACTATTTTTTAAGTTGTATACTCTGGATGCTGATATACATGTCAACTTGTGCAGATTTTTAGCTGGTGAGATGTCGTCGACAGCAGTACCTCCTTCATGGCTGAGAGGAAGAGTGAAAGCTGTTCCTTCTGGGGATTCCCTGGTGATCATCGGAAATGCTACTAAGACTGATGGTCCCCCCGAGAAGACCATCACTTTATCATCTCTTATTGCCCCAAGATTGGTAAGTGTCTTTATCTTAATTTTCACAGTTTGGTTATGGAGAATTGGAAATATTAATTCAAAAGTTCCTCATCAAAAATTTTATTGTAGGCTCGGAGAGGCAGTGTTGATGAGCCATTTGCATGGGAAAGCAGAGAGTTTCTAAGGAAACTCTGTATAGGACAGGTGCTTTTATATCATTGTTATTGGCATATAACTATACATTTTGATTGTTTTTGTAGAAAAGTTGGAAGGGTTGTGCTTTAGTTCTAACCAGTCTGTTGATCTCTTTTTCCCTTCTCCCGGGCCTTTGAATAGGAGGTCATTTTTAAAGTGGATTACACTGTACCAACCATTGGGAGGGAATTTGGTTCAGTTTTTCTTGGTAACGAGAATGTTGCATTGAAGGTTGTTGCTGAAGGATGGGCAAAGGTTATACTGATTTTTTAGCTGTGTAAACATTTTTTTTTTTTCATGTCAATATACCTGTTATGCCATATTGTATGGTTATTTTTCATGTAAGCTTAATCCTATGATGCAGGTGAGGGAGCAGGGACAACAAAAAGGGGAGGCAAGCCCCTTTCTACCTAAACTGCTAGATCTTCAAGAGCAAGCCAAGCAAAAGGGGCTTGGATGTTGGAGCAAGGTTAGTATTTGTTTGGTACTGTGCTTTTTGTCATTCATTCATGTGGAGGAGTTCTACCATTTATTTTGAACTGTTTCTGCTGCAATCAGGTTTTATCTTTCATGCTCTTGTATTTCATAATCTCATCATCTTACTTTCAGAAGTTAGTATTAGATGAAGTTTACACTGAGCCCTATCTTAATCATGTGAAATTAACTAAATAACCTGTATCGATTGTATATTTTCTCCTTGGACTGCTGGACCATCCTGGGCCTCAACTAGCTTTTATAGTTTGATACAATTGTGGCACGATATGAATCTTCATATTCTTGTGATCCTTTCTGAGCTTTTGGGTTTTGGTTTAGGATTTTGAGCAAAAATCACCTCTATGTATGACCATTACTGGCTATACTTCCAATGGTCTTTTTTTTACTTTTTTAAGAGAGTAGTTCTCTGATTTTTCTTGTTTGTTGATGTTTGTTTTTACTTGGTTTATGGATGAGTTAGGCGTAACTTGGATAGCATGAATATTGAAACTTCAAGTACTTTTTGGAAGTAAGTGTAAACTCTCCATTTCCTGTAAGAAGTACAATCCAACTTCCAGCCTTTTGGTCAATGGACTTCTTTTAGAATAAGAATACTGTGTCTTTAAAAAGCATGATATATCTAATAAGTCTCATTAGTTATTTATTTTATGAACTTGCTGGCCTTGCATCCTGTGATTTTGTGGAAGTAAAAGCTGATTGGATGGTCAGTTTATTTTTTAGCTTTTGGATTACCTGGATGAGTTCTAATGTTATGATAGCATTCTTAAACTTTTTGACTTTTTATCTTCTGCAAAACATATGGCTTGATGCTCTTACCTTTGGGTTTCAACTTTCTTAGATTCATCATATGTTGACCTGGTCACTATCTCCCCCTTCCTCTATGGACTTCTATTTTCAGGAAGAAGGTGCTTCTATGGCATCCATTAGGATTTTACCCCCCTCAGCTATTGGTGGTTCTAGTTCTTTTGATGCAATGGCCTTTTTAGCCTCAAACAAGGGTAAGCCCATGGAAGCTATTGTGGAACAAGTTCGCGACGGAAGCACAATACGTGTTTACTTGCTTCCAGAATTTCAGTTTGTCCAAGTGTTCCTTGCTGGAATCCAGGTACAGGACTAAAACTAATCAAACATCACCTATATTTCGTTTCTAAGTGTTTTTTTTGTTAGTTTTGATTGCGTTTATTGACAGTCTTGTTTGCTTGGGCCAGCTTGGTTGTGTTGAAGTATTTTTCTTTCTTACCAGGCACCATCAATGGGTAGGACTGCCCAGAAAACTGTTGTTGAAACTGAAACAGACTTGGATGGGCAGAATGGGGAAGCATCTGCTGAACCTCATGTCCCCGTTACATCAGCTCAGAGACTCACAGCATCTGCAGCTTTGTCGAAGGAATTTGTAGCAGATCCATTTGCAAAAGAAGCCAAGCATTTTACTGAGATTCGTGTACTAAATAGAGATGTGAGTGCAGTTTTTTTTCGTCACCTACTGTAGAATTTTTTCGTCTTTTGGTAATCTTAACTAAAGATTCTCCTTGCAGGTTCGCATTGTCCTGGAGGGTGTTGATAAATTCAGCAACTTGATTGGTTCAGTGTATTATCCCGATGGTGAATCAGCGAAGGATCTGGCGTTGCAGCTCATTGAAAATGTACGTGATGATAATTTGGTTCTATTTGTGCATGATGATGGAACCAGAAGTTTGTTATTTTATGATTCAAATCAAATACTAATCAGCATTTTCATAAATCCGGATGAAGAGTTATATTATGCATTTTGTGTGATTGTTTAATGCTTGTTTCTGTCTAGTCCTGTCATCTGCATTCAAAGCATTATCACAATGAAAAATCTGCGGTGGATATGCATCTGTCTGATAATTTAGTACTATAACTGATGTGAAAAGATGTGTTGAGTTTCTGAAAGAAAAAGACTGTCTTCTTTTACCCCCAGTTTTTGGTTCACTCTCTGCCTCTGACATAGTATTTTGGGAACTTGGTCAGCTTGCATCCTTGTCAACCCTTGAATGATTTTTGCTTAAATTTCTTAGATTTTTTAGGGTTTGTTGCTTGGAGCTCATTGAAACTCTGAAGAACCATATAACTTCTGCCCATCCGTGTGTTTTGCTTTTTCAAGGTTAATTTTGACTTGTCAATTCTGTGTTTTCAAATTTTTGTGTTTGTTATGTTACATTTCTTATGCTGCATCTCAGTTACTTCCTTTGAACTCTTTTGCGCCAAAACAATACTTAGATCATAGGTCATGTTTGTGTCCTCATAGATTATTGCTAGGTTATGTCGTGGGGCCTGAAGTTCTTGAGTTTAATTTAATCTTTTTTTGTTTTGTTATTTTCTTTATTGTTAAAATCCCAGAACACTGTAAGATAGTGTTTCCTCCTTGTGTCTCAATATGTTGCCTCTGATGCAGGGCTTAGCAAAATGTGTTGAGTGGAGTGCAAATATGATGGAGGATGATGCCAAGAGGAGGCTAAAATCTGCAGAACTTGAGGCAAAAAAAACTCGGTTAAGGATATGGAAAAATTATGACCCTCCTGCCTCAAATTCCACAGCAATTCACAACCAGAATTTCACGGGAAAGGTTGTTTTTTTTTAGTCATGTACTTCTTTCATGAGCTGTAGCTAGGTGTTGATATGGGCTCATTGCCTATATTTGATTTTGAGTTGTCCTTTTTAGGTTATTGAGATCGTGAGTGGAGATTGCATCATTGTTGCTGATGATTCTATTCCCTTTGGCAGTCCATCTGCAGAAAGACGAGTCAACCTCTCAAGCATCAGGTGCCCCAAAATGGGAAACCCTCGTATAGAAGACAATAAACCTCAGGCCTATGCACATGAAGCAAAAGAATTTCTTCGGTCACGCCTCATTGGGCGTCAGGTGACATTCTCATCTCATTGGTTATCTGCTGTCTTCTAGCTTTTGCTAACCTCCGAATTACAGTGAGGGCCGATTTTTATTAGACAAACATAAGCCTGGGCCTTGCGAGGGGATTAACGTTCCATCTCATCAGTTATATGCCATTTCTAGCTTTCGCTTACCTGAGCCTTGCAGTGCCTGTCCATCTTTATTAGACAAACATAAGCATGGGATTGCAGGGGGGTTAACAGTCAAAACCTGGTTCATCTTGGACTACATTAATCTCATTTATATATTTTAGTTTTTACAAATGTAAATGTGTATCACATTATTCCACTTACCCTTTTGATGAATACTGAAATTTCTACTTTTTAAGTAATATGGAAATTAATTAACATCAGCCTTCTTTTAAATAGTTGCTACAAGTCTAAAGTACAATTGTAATATTATTTAATATATGTGTCTATATAAGTGTGCTTTTCAATCCCTTCAGACCCAAACTTTGCACTGTCAAATCTATCTATTTTAACCAGTGATGCATGTCATCTTAATTCAATTTTCATTCTTTCAGGTGAATGTGTCAATGGAATATTCCAGGAAAGTTACCATGGCCAATGCTCCTGGTGGTGCTGCTGCAGCTGGTCCTGCTAATTCAAAGGTTATGGATTTTGGGTCTGTCTTTTTGGCATCTCCTGTCAAGCTTGGAGGCGATGATGCCTCTGCACATGCTCCACCTACTAGCGGCAACCCACAGGGAAAAAATGTCGCTGAGTTGCTCGTTGCCAGTGGCTTTGCTTCTGTAATTAGACATGGAGATTTTGACGAAAGATCTAACTTTTATGATGCCCTTCTCTCTGCTGAATCTCGCGCTATAGCTGGGAGGAAGGGTGTGCATTCTGGCACAGAAACTGCACCAGTGCACATAAATGACCTGACAACGGTTAGATACTTACTTCTAAGCTAAATATAATAAATCTAGGCTGGATATTTATCAGAACAATACTGGGAGTTGTTCTGCGAAAACTTATCAATCGCCAGTTCATTAGTTCGGCGGGCGGTTAACCCCGTTTGAATCAGACCTGGAAAAGGCCCGGTTTCTGGTCCAACGAATGAAACGACTGATCTAGTCCAGTTTTATTAAATTTGCTTGGTTGTCTTCTTATGCTGTAAAAGAATTCTCTGAATTTACCGTTTTGGTGTTGAATATTGGTTTCAGGCTTCCGCTAAGAAGTGCAAAGACCACTTGCCACCATTTCTTAGAGAGAAAAAAATTCACGCAGTTGTGGAATATGTCCTCAGTGGCCATCGTTTTAAATTATTGGTCCCTTCCCAGACATGCAGTATTGTTTTCTCATTTTCTGGTGTCAGGTGTCCTGGTCGTGGTGAGCCCTATTCAGAGGAAGCAATCGCTTTTATGAGACGGAAGATAATGCAGAGGGTTGTTGAGGTACTATTACCATATACCCATACAAAGTTTTGCATTTGATTAATTTGGTTCTGTTCAATCTTTAGCAGTAATACTTTTGTCCTCAGATAGATGTGGAGACTGTTGATAGAACTGGAACCTTTTTGGGATCTTTGTGGGAATCAAAGACTAACATGGCAGTGGCTCTTCTAGAAGCTGGTCTTGCAAAGCTTCAATCATCCTTTTGTTCTGATAATCTACCAGATACTCACCTTCTTATGCAGGCTGAGCAGTCTGCTAAAAAGAAAAAGTTGAAAGTAAGAAATAGACTCCTTTTAATCTTGGCCCTCTTTTTCTTTTTAAATTATGTGCTTTTGTTACCAAACAAGTTTCTTCTGCAGATATGGGAGAACTTTGTTGAAGGTAATGAGGCTTCTAATGGGTCTTCCACTGATAAAAAACAACAGAAAGAAGAGCTTAAGGTATTTACATATTAGAATGTTATAATAGAACACTTCATGTCTCTCAAGTAATAATTACCGTTCACCTTGCTAATTGATTACCTAACTTTTAGGTAATTGTTACCGAAGTCATTGGTGGTGGCAAGTTCTATGTCCAAAGCATTTCAGATCAGAGAGTAGCTTCTATTCAGCAGCAACTGGCCTCTCTGAGCATTCTAGAAGCTCCTGTCATTGGTGCCTTTCATCCTAAGAAGGGGGACCTAGTCCTTGCCCAGTTTAGTGCAGATAACTCATGGAACCGAGCGATGGTAAGAGCGCCAACCTGTTACATTTTTTCACTTCTCTTTTTCGGATTGCTTGTTACTTTATGCCATCTGGTGACTCCCATTCTCCACATGTTACATTTGACTGGATTGTTCAGTCTCCATATCATATGCATATGTGTTGAAGTTCCCTTTTGTACGAAAAGATGGTCACCAAATTTTTGGATTAAAATCACATCGGAAGTAAGGTGAGAGCAACTGAGTCAGATGCCATTTCTTTCACCAGACGTTATGTCATTTTAGAAGATTTTCCTTTATTTATTTTTTCTGCAGCTTTATATTTATTGCTTCTCTGTGTATTTCTTATTGCTGAAATTAGCTTCAACATTTTCCCTTTGGGTTTCCAAAGTGATGTATGCTAGTTTTTGTTAGTATGGTCTAAGTAGCTGTCTATTTGAGGCTTTACCAGATATCTTGTTCAATGGATGATTGTTGGCTAGGGAAAGTTGCTTGTCCAGTATATAGCTTTTGGAAGTCAGAGTTCATCTTCTAAACGACAAAAACATTTTACGTGTGATTAGCAATAGCTTAGTGTTGCACATGGTCATGGCCGAAGGGTGCTATTAATTTGCAGTATTACTTGTACCTTTATATGCACACTACTTAGGCCATTCTTCTTCTGATTCTCTTTTTTATTGGGCTTTCTTCAAATTAAGTACATGAAGTTCTCTGTCTGAAATTCCCTTATGTACTTTTCACTGATTTCTGCTGTCTGTGAAGATTGTGAACGGACCTCGAGATAAGGTTGAATCAGCAAATGACAATTTTGAAGTCTTCTACATTGATTATGGAAATCAAGAGTTCGTCACTTACAGCCAAATGCGACCACTTGATCCTTCAGTGTCCTCTGCCCCTGGCCTTGCTCAGTTATGCAGCCTTGTGTACATAAAGGTTCCAAGCTTGGAGGAGGATTATGGGCAAGAAGCAGCTTTCTATTTGAGCGAGCTCACGCTTAATGGTCCAAAAGAATTCAGGGCCATCGTCGAGGAAAAGGATACTTCTGGTGGAAAAGTGAAAGGACAAGGAACTGGGCCTATCTTTGCGGTCACTCTTACTGATACTTCTTCTGACTCTAGTGTCAATGCTGCTCTTCTTAAGGTTTGTATTATCATCTCTTTACCTTGAACTTTCGTGCTCATCTCTTTACCTTGAACTTTTGAGCTTCTCTCTCTGTCCAGTTGCTGTACATAATTTCTCGTTGTATAGATTTGTTGTGCTCTGTTGAAGCAATTTCTATCTGTCCAGTTGCTGTACATAATTTCTCGTCGCATAGATTTATTGTGCTCTATTGAAGCAATAGTAGCTGCCAATTTTTCTTAAATTTTGTACCTTTTTCTCGGCTTCCTTCTGTTTATGTTTTCTCGCATTTAACTTATTCATCACCTAGACACTAGTAAGACACTCGAGTACTCTTTAATTTTCACAAACGAAAATTGCTTCGTTAAATATTCGACACATAAACAAAGCTTTGTTCATTATCGGAGGGAAAACAGAATCATGCCAAGTGCCAATTCTACCTTTTGAACTAATTTTTGAAGATTCCATGTAATATAGCATCTGGTCCTGTTAAAGTATTGTATCATGGGACATATTTATTACTCATATTAAGGATTATTTTGTTATCTTTGACTTAACGCAACTTGGGTAAAATCGTCAGGAAGGGCTTGCTAGGATGGAGAAAAGGAGAGGGTTTCAGCCTAGGGATAGACAAGTTGCTATCGAGGAGTTGGAAAAGCAACAGGATGAAGCTAAAACTAAGAGGCTGGGAATGTGGGAGTACGGTGACATCCAGTCCGATGATGAGGACAACAGGCCACCTGTCAGAAAGGCTGCAGGAAAGCGATAAACGCTAAAAGTTAGCAGCGACTTCATGATTATGGAGAAAAACAGAATTAGCTTGCTCGAACTTTTTTTTCCTCTCTTTTTCCTTTTTCTCAATCCATACTCTTTTCGATTTTGTTTTTGATAAGTTGAGAAAAATTTTGCCGGGGCTTTTAGGAGCAACAATTTTGGGTTGTATTTTACTTTTAATAAACCTTTTCGCCTTTTCTTTTCCATGACTCTTTTTTTGCATTCCAAACAAAAAAAAAAAAACATTCCTTATCCAGCGTTCTTGAAGATTGTTTTTAATTTTTGGTAGTTGGTCATAACCTCTCAATGTTTGTGTTAACATGTGGATACATTTTGGGACTACGAGTCATTTAAAATGTTTTGTCTCTTATTTTCAAAAATATTGAAAATCACTTTTTATTTTGGATTACTACACTTAATATCACAACGTAGAGGTCAAAAGTAGTTTTCAGTTGGTCGGTTTTATTTTCTGCATTAGTTTTAATTCTTACTCTGCTTTTGGAGTCTGAAAGAAAATGGCTTAAATAACTGATATGGTAAAACAATTCAAAAAACATTTTGGAATGCTTTGATCCTTTTCAATACACTTTTAGATGGCTACATTAGCTGTTTAACTTACGTTTTGCGCACATTAGCTCTCAAGTTAGGCAAAGACGCTTTTGAATTGAGAAATTGTGCATGTAGAAAGTTTTTATATCCTTGTAAGTATAAAATTTCGATTCTTAAAAGAATTTGACAAGTGATTAAATTATTGCTTGCCAATTGAAATTAACACTGCAAGTGTTCAATTTGAAGTTTTTGAAATGGGAAAACTAATACCTTGTCATGTTGCCAATATAAATTGCAATGATCTTATGTAACAGAATCAATGGGTGCGTTGTCATTGAGTGCCACTATAACAAACACATATTTGATCTTATCTATTCACTAACGACCCTAAACATGCATTTTTAAATACTCTATACTCAAAGTTGCAATAGTAAGTTAAAAAACAAATAAAGATCTCAATTGTTGCGATTATAAGTACACTGACTTCCCCTTTGCATCAATCTTCCAAATTGTTGTCATATGAAGTTAACAAATCAAAACAATCTTCACGAGCATTACTTATGGTTAAGTTCAAGTTAACGATTTCTCAATAATAGTAAATTAACAGTATATGAAAGTAAATATATATGCATAATAATTATTATTATTATCATTATTATTTTTTTGTCTCTGTTTGTGTGTGAAAATGATTTATCATAATTCTAACTTCTCAAAAGTTAAATCAGCATCTACTCGGACTTGGAGTTGCAAACTATGCAAATCATATAAAGACAAAATTTCTCTCTCAATCTCTCTCTACGCTTGTATACAAAACAAATATATACCTATGGTATACAGTACATGCGCGCGCGCACAACACATATAAATTCATATATATGTAGCCAACGGATCTTCAGAGAATATATTTATCTCCTGTATAACATCTTGCCAATTTTGGCAATTTTCCCCAAATTCCTGTATACCCATTTTCAGGTGTAATCAATTAGGGCTTAATGGGCAATTAGGTTAATAAGAATGTGGTTCATAAAGAGTTTATTTGGCCATATGGGGGCCGCCAGGTCTTCCTCTCCTTCTCCTGCAGTGGGTATGTTTGTTCAAATCTGTCTCTTTCTAGATTTTTTTTTTTTTTTGAAATATGTGGTTTCCGTATCAGCT
>MKEJ01048558.1:0-15868 GCA_001753735.1 Embelia ribes | reverse complement strand
TAAGTGATATTTGTGTCTATTTTGTATTTTTTGGTATAATCTCCAAGTGATTGTTGTGTTTTGATATTAAAAAAATAACTGCTAAAAATACTTATGATACATGAGACGGAACGAGACGATACACAAAATCATATAAAACGATATGTGTCTGAGACACGTTTTGACAACCTTGATTGAAACTAAAAACAATAATATAAAAAAAAAAAGAAAAAGAAATTTCCCTTCCGTGCCTCCCTAAAGTTGGGTGGGCTTTAAATGAGTTCGATTTGTGACTCGGAGTGTTGGAAAATAATATAAAAATTTAAAAGTTGCCCCTGTTAACAACTTGAGCTTTTAGTAGAATTGGTAGCTTAATAGCTATAAAATTTCTTCATACTTTTACACATATTTTCTATTATCCTAGAGACAATGTTTGTTCTTGATCTTCTCTCATTTTATTGATTTCAGCATATCTACTGTTGATTAAAGACTATATTGCTACAAATTTTTTGTAGATTATATTTGCAATTTTTGGTTTATAAGTTCCAATACTTTTTATATGCAGTTTTAAGTGGAAAAAAACATTAGTTTGTTTTTTGAAAGAGAGGAGTTATGGGTTGGCTTCAGTCGACTCAATTTTGATTTCATTTTTCCCACATTTGTGTTTCAAATTAAGAACTTGTTTGTCTGCAGTTTTAAGGGGTTAAATCTGTTTTTTGTTTTTCATTTTTTGAGCTGAAAATAAAGTTGGGCTGACCAATGTTGAGGTTAATAGTTTAAGATAAAACAACCAAATATATCTGCTTTAAAGCAAATGGGCCATTGGTAGCACTCTTGTTTTCAGTATTGATGTGTTTGTTTTCAAAGTTCAATTCTTGCTTGGCATCAATTCATGAAGAGGGGAAAGACTGTACAAAGGAGATTGACATTATGAAATGGAGAAAAAAGATGGGTTGATGCAGTTTAAAACTTTTATATTTTTGAGTCAAAACAACAAAAAAATATCCAATAAAGCCAAAGTCCTGTCTTGTAGCACTTTGTTTTCAGTTTTCATGTGTTAATTGAACACGGAAAATGTAAAGTGTCTGTTGCATCAGTTTCCGTTTCATTTATGTTGAAAAAATTGGAATAGATGTCCCAAAGTTTGAAAAAGTAGAAACTGCGAGTGCTTGTGTTTGTGTTTGTTTTGAGTTTTTTCTACAGAATGTTTGGTCTTAGTTGGACTTTTTGTTTCGTGCAAAGTTGGGGGTACTGATACGTTATATTTCTAATTTCTTTTTCCAGAAAAGTTATTGCTGCTTATACATGCATACATATTATATATGTACTTGCATATAAAGATATTGTATTTGGCAACAACTATCTACCAAAATCATTTTCAGTTTTTGTTTCCATAACTAAAAATGGACAGTAAAAATGGAAACTGAAATGAAAAGTGAGATTCAGTAACATTAATCGAGGGGCATCCAAACATATGGTAGCTTAAGTTGAAAACATGAAAGCTGGGCTTGGTAGCTACAAGTAAAGAAGCCCAATTTAATTTCGATGTGTCCATTCCATTTGTAAATGCATCAGTTCAATTAGTGTTCGTATGTATGTTGTAGGTTGTTGTGGGCCGAAATGGGAATCAAATGCTCACCAATGAGGCTGGTGAAGTAACGAGGTATTGACTCGTTAATTATATACCATCAAAAGTAAAATTACCATTTAACATCACCAGCTTCACATCCATTTGCTTGTTACCTCCCTAAATTTGTAAGTGTAGCACTTATATTGTTTTTATATGATGGTCGTACATATTAACTGGTGATATGGTTTCTGTAGTTGCTTTTTGAATGTTTTCTTAATGGTGGTGCTTATTTCTGTGTTGAATAAAATATTCAGAATTGTTTCTTTTGGTCTCTCGCAGTCACTTGCAAGGAATGTTTGGTCGGACAATTAGGCTCCTTGAAGCTGGATTGAAGCCAGTGTAATCTATTTTACTGATTTCTTATTTTACCTTTTACTTTGCATGCATAGGTTTATATTGTAGATTTACTTTCTCAGGTATTCATCTAATTGGTTGAAAGTAACTGTTTTTGCTAGATATGTTTTTGATGGAAGGCCTCCGAAACTGAAAAAGCGGGAGCTTGCAAAACGGTAGCTTTTTCTGATTTCGAGACTGAGCGTGTTACTTTTTTAATTCGACTACGCAATTCAGTAATTTGTATGGCTAACATTGACATGGCTTAAAACTTTTTCATGCAGCCACACAAAAAGAGCAGAAGCTATTGAGGACTTGAATGAAGCCATAAAGGTGAGATTGTTCTTGTATATATTTATATATATATATATATACACCAATATCTTTTCCCTTTTTGCTTTATTTGCACTTGTACATGTTTTTTAATGATTTAAATCTCGCATATGGCTTTCTGATCTTTATAGGCTGACAATAAGGAAGAAATTGCGAAATTAAGCAAAAAGACTGTGAGGGTGGGTTGCTGTGTGTTCCTTTCGTTGCCTGTGGATATTCTGTTAATGCCTAATTGGTTAGCTGTCACTATTCTTTTTTCCTTGGTGCTTGTTATCTTATTTCCCTTGCTCTTTTGTTGATTCTTGAGCTAGTATCCTTTTCCTTCCCTCCTATATACATTGTACGTATAACTTGGAATTATTTTGTTTAGCTGGTGCAACAAAACTACACTCATATATGTGTTGAGGGTGTGTGTTCCTTGGTTCTGCAGATGACAAAGCAACATAAGCAAGACTGTAAGAAGCTTCTAGGACTTATGGGAGTGCCTGTACTTGAGGTAACTGTATATTGTCTGTAAGAAGCTTGTATTAGAACCATTTGATTTTTTTTCCACAGAAAATGGTTAGCTGTTTTGAACCATATATTTTTCATGTTATGCTGCATTTTTCAAGTGATTCCTTGATCTACGAACAAAGACTATGATAGATTTGTAATGGTTATATGGTATGTGGTTTTCTAGGCCCCTTCAGAAGCTGAAGCACAGTGTGCTGCACTATGCAAGTCTGGAATGGCAAGAATCACACATTTCATAAGCTTTCATTTCTCTCTCTACTTGAAATTGGATAGAAATTTATTTGAAGCACATTTGGTGTGCAGGTTTATGCCGTTGCATCTGAAGACATGGATTCTTTAACTTTCGGAGCACCTAGATTTCTTCGCCATCTAATGGATCCCAGAACAAATAAAGTTCCTGTCATGGAATTTGAAGTTTCAAAGGTAGAAAGAACACTGAAAACAGTTTTAGGGTCGTAGCATCTTCATCGTTATTAATTCACGTGCTTTTATGTTTTGATCTCCCAGGTTTTGGAGGAGCTGAACCTTACCATGGATCAGTTCATTGACATGTGCATCCTGACAGGGTGTGATTATTGTGCAAGCATTCGGGGTAATCAAATGCCTTAAATTTTTTTTGGTTGATATTTAATTACAATGTATAGAGGTAACTTCTTATAATTAATTGAAAGATTGGTTTCGGGAAAGAGTATATCAAATACTTTAGAATAAACAAGATGCGAAGCATTGGCTTGGATGTTACTATTTTGCTATTTAGTCAAAGTATGGTTCGAGTTTTATTGATGCTTCTCCTTTTAGGTATTGGTGGCCGAACTGCTTTGAAGCTCATTCGTCAACATGGCTCAATAGAGAATATATTAGAGAACATAAACAAAGACAGGTAACCATGTTTCCTAACTTCTTGTAAATTCAGCATCAATTATACTGGATTGCAGAAATAAGTTTCCTTTATGTGCATGCATGTATCAGAATTAGTAAAAGATAATCATAATTATGTTTGAAAGTTGACTCATCTTCCTCTGTCACCTCCTATTTCCTCTCTCTCTTCAGCTACAATTTGACGTAACTATTCTTATATATGCAGGTACCAAGTACCAGATGATTGGGTGTACCAAGAGGCTCGAAGACTTTTTAAGGAACCCTCGGTCTTTTCTGATGATGTTCAACTTGAGATTGAATGGCGCTCTCCCGATAAAGAAGTAACAGCTGTTGTTTAACTACGTACTCCTGCTCTTTTGATGCATTTTCAAATGCTGACGGTGCTTTATTTTAGGGGTTGATGAGTTTTCTTGTCTCAGAGAATGGGTTCAATACCATTAGAGTTGCAAAGGTATTCATCCAGCTTAATAATTTAAAAGTAACACACATAATGGAATTGTGGGTTTGCTGATAATCCGGATAGATATCTTCATCGGATTAATCTTTGATTCTTATTGTTTTAGGGTATAGAAAGGATAAAAGAAGCAAATAACAAGTTAGCTCAGGGCCGGTATGGTAGTTTTTTAACTTGAATTTTATTTTTTTATGAGTTTAGACATGCTGTTCTTATACTTTCTGTAATGCATTTTTTCCCTTTCCCCATTTCTCGTTATTCACTTTTTCTCCCCAAACAGATTTGAAACATTCTTTAAAACAATTAGCAACGGAGCACCTACAAAACAGAAGGTATGCCATCCATCTGATTGGTCCATGTATCGTTCTTAAACCAAATATGGTCGATTTGTTCACATTTGATTTTTGAATCTTGTGTATTTTACGACAGGAAAGTAAATGCATGATTGGATCCCTGAAACAAATAAAACCTAAAACAATCTCTCTGCAAGCATGTATGCACTTTGTGCTCAATGGCACTAGCAACTTGAGTTCATCAACCCTCGCTGTAGGTTCCTCACACTCAAGACTACTATCTTCTCGTATCTGCTTGGGCACATGAAACTGAAACAAGGTGAACCTTTGTCTACTGTCTACAATTCCAAGTTATTTGCGAAAATAATTTTTTTCATTGAATAATACCGTCATGTCTGTCTGCCATTCGTGTTGCATGCGCTACCATGATTTGTTCGGTAGACAAATGATCATGTGGAGGGATGTTCTTCTTGGAAATTGTGTGTTGTCAATCCTCTTATTATTGTTGTCCGTGACAATTGTTAATGATCCCTCCCTCCAATCATGCCAGTGTAACTTTCATATTGAAATAGTTATTTGTAGAAGGAATAATTAATCACACGTCGAAATAGTTATTGAAATAGTCCCACCACATCGTCTGCAAATTTGCATTTTATGCTCTGCTATGATTTGTTTGGCAGAGGGATGAACATGTGAGGGAAGTTGTTTACGAATATAACGAGTTGCCAACCCTCTTATTATTGTTGTTTGTAGCAATTGTTGCGGATCCGTCTCTTTAATCATGCCGATATTGCTTTCATATTGAAATAATTACTTGTACAAGAAGGGAAACACATACATATGCTTAGATGCGCCTCTATCTTCTCGAGTTCTCCTCTTCAACATGCTAACAAGGGTTCTATTTCTTTCTTCAGTTGCGGACCTGAGAAGATACGAGTTTTGCATTCGGTGCTTTATCAATTATCTGTGAAGTCAACTGTTTTTTCACAGCAGATTGTCGTCCGTTTGTAGTTTCAAAGCATTAAGCATGCGTGGGGTAATAATCTCGTAGACTCTTCAGTCAGAATGCCGAAGATGCTAACCAAATGAGAATTTTTTGGTTTCTTTCGCTAATTATACTTCGTTGACAACATATTACATTTTGGTCATTCAAATGTCCCGTGACAACTGAAACGGTAGAAAGCTAGAAAATTCTTCGACGACATCTTAAATTTTGTAGTGTTCGACCCATTTGCACACTTATAAAGTACTATTAAATCTTCTAGTTTTGTATTCTTTCCTTCACAAACAAAGTCTTGTCATAGAATGAATATTTACTGTTGCGGCATACATATGTACCCGACATAAAAGATTTCAAGCATTTGTCTCATCTATATTTAATGCGCTTACAAACGACGTGATGGTGGTTGTAACTGGAGAAGACGATTCGTTTGCTCACATACGTCTCTATATAACCTTTGTCAAACGAGGCGATTCAAATCTGTGAAATGAGAAGAAAGCGAAAGGATGCTTATGCTTCAACTCGTAGTAAAACAGTTGATAGACATCATATCCAGCACTCGCAAATGTATTGGAGGAGACGATAATCAAATATGTCTTGAATATCGTAGAAGATTTTCACAAAATAATTATAGAGAGATTAAAGCTAGGATTAAATTGTCTTAAATTAAAATTTAAAATATAAGATGGGTTTTCTGAAATTGACGCTGTCGTAACGTCTAAGGCAAATCTTTGGCCTGGTTCATTCAGACCTATGTTAGCACATGTATTCAATTCTTTAATTTAGTAGTTTGTATAGGGGCTCCTGTGGAAGTTTTCATATCCATACATGAAAAATTGCAAAAAGATTAAATTCTAGGGCTCTATCTGCAATTCTGGTTTTTATCTCTATTCTAATTTTCACTCCATTGAAACGGTTAGGTTAACTGCAGGAATGGTCCCTATAGTTTCACTAAAAATCTCTTTGGTTCGACTAGCAGAGCCAGAAATCCATAATGGAGGTGCCTCGACGTCGAAAAAATTTAATATAAAGGGAGAAAAAACAGATAAAAGAATTTTTTATGCTAAAATATAGGAATCGCCAATTTTTGCAAAAATAGCTAAATCGAATCTGTTATGAACTCAAATCCATCCTAAATGATTAAATCACGTCAATCAACCTCTGTGTCGTTCTTTCTGAGAATAAATATATTTTTATAATCTTTTGTACTGGTATAGTCACGTATTATGTCAATATAATTTTTTTTTATGAAAAATACAATGAAAGGAACCAAAACTATCATCTTCTTAAAAAATGGGGACCATTTCTGATTCAACTGACAAATGAGGACCAAATAGATTTTGGGTCTAAACTATAGGGACCATAAGTGAAATGAAAACGAAACGGTTAGCATAAAGATTAAGCTACGCTTCTTCTTAGAAACTACGCTACTCGCCGTACCCTGCCTATATATATATATATATATATACGTATGTATATATATATATTCCTCTTATTCTCTCTCGAATCTCTCTGTGGGGTTTCAGAATCCTCGATTCTCTCTCTCTCTCTCTCTCACACACACACACACACACACACACACAGACGCTTACAACTGGACCTTCGTTAATTTGGTAATTGAATGGAATTTGGGCTTAAATTAGATGTTTGGCTGTGGTCAGGTGATGGCTGTGGACATGTCATACCGCCTTGGTTGGATTGACGAATTGATTGTAAAACGAGTACACAATATATTGAAACAGGCTAAGCTACCTATTGCTCCACCAGAGACAGTGACAGTTGAGATGTTCAAGTCGGTTATGGCGGTGAGTATATTCTAGCACGAGTACATAACTCATGTGAATCATTGTTTTGTTTCTCCAATTGATACATTTTTCTTGTTTGTTTTCGACACAGGTTGATAAGAAAGTAGCTGATGGGCTATTAAGGCTCATTCTCTTGAAAGGCCCACTTGGCAACTGTGTTTTTACTGGGGATTATGATAGAAAAGCTCTTGACGAGACTCTCCATGCTTTCTGCAAGTCCTGAAGTTAGGTGTTGATGTTGCATATTTATGGAATTTTTGTGGCAATTTTTTTGTAAGAAAATCATAAAACCCAGCCAAATGTTTGTCTACGAACTGACAAATACTTGGTTAACTTATCTATTAGGCTGCATTATTTCATACATGTATTTTGATGTGTGCTGAATCCGAGTAAATCCCCCATAATGTTGTTGTATCTTGTATGCTTATGACCTCTGTATGAAGTGCCTTTATCAAAAAATGGTTTATGTTTCCAGCTTATGATTATAATTGTGGCCAAAACTTTATACTAGGTATCTAGTTGCTTGGCGTTAATTAATTGGGAAATTGGAGTCTTTGCTGGTAACTTGGGAATTTGGTCGTCATAGGGTCGTTGCTGAGAACAATAACAAAATGTCATCAGAATTTTAGTTTGCTAGCTTGAAAAAATGCAAATATTAACTGAACGCATTTGAATTTGAAAGGTGCTTATTCAAATTTTCTTACAAGGGAGAATTGAATTTCAATTGGGGGGTCAATTACAGCAATGGTCCCCATGGTTTCAACAATTTTGGTTCTTGTAACTGTAACAACAAAAGTCCAAGTTTTGCAAGACCAAATGGTTTGGTCCCTTTCAAGGACACGGAAAGTCATTTCCAAATGATAAAAATCATATCAGTTGGCCTGTGTAATATTTTTACAGCTAATTATTCTTTTCATAACCACTTATATCGGTATTGTTCCTTCCCAATTATAATTGCGATAACAATTTTTAATTTTAAAAAATGCTGTGTAAGCAGCCAAATCTATCAACCTTTTTTGAAAAATAGGGATCTAGATTCCATTAGGTTCTCAAAGGTTGGGGACTATTAGTGAATCAGCAGTAGAACCATTGATGACCAAATAGAATTTATTGTCGAAACTAAGTGAGCTATTAGTGCAATTAATCCATGTCCGTTCCGAAATGAAAGAAAGAAGCTGTTGTGGGAAAATCTAGAATTTGAGCTCGAAAGGAATCAAATCAAAAGCAGAAATGCTCGTTTTGGCGACGAACCCACCCGTGAATCAAACAGCACGCAGTTTGGTCAGAGAGAGAGAGAGAGAGAGAGAGGGTTGGTCCAACCACAGCGACCGCTTCAACGGCTATTTTCCCGGCTACAAAACCCACCACCACACAGCTCATTTACATACATTCTTTCGTTCATTTTCCCAAAAAAGAAGACAACACATCTCTCTCTCTCTCTCTCTCTCTCTCTCTCTCTCTCGATGTCGTTCTTAGAATTATTGTATTAGAGTTGTTTTCAGTGAATACATAGCTAGGGTTTCATTCAGTGTTGCTCCCTTTCCTGGTTATTGGACAAAGCGTGCCTATGATCAGGTCGGGTCAGGTCTTCTGAGGAGGAAGATCTGAGGCTTTTTCGAAAATCAAATTAATCAATTTAATAAATATACGAATAATTAATAAGAAATGAGTGCGTCAAGATTCATAAAATGCGTGACGGTTGGTGACGGTGCGGTTGGGAAAACCTGCCTTCTCATTTCTTACACCAGCAATACTTTCCCCACGGTAAACATCTTCTTCCCAATTTGTATTTGCATTTGCATTTTAATTCCCTAAATATTTATTGGGCACAATTTATATTGAAATATTTCGCAAGTCTCAATGTGAGGTTGAAACCGAGGTTTTATAAGAAAGTTGTAAGACAAACATTATTAAAACAGTATGAGTACACAATTAACATAACCAAGGTACGCACAGTTGAGATGGATGTTTGAGAAGCTTAGGGAACACAAGTTCAAAATTGAAGAGATTTGAGGCTTCAATTGAGTCTGAGATGAGAGAGAGCCTTATAATGTGGTTTGGGTATTTAATCAGATATGGGAAAGAATGAAAAGGTAGGAGTGGACCTATGGGAACGTGAATACAAGCAATATGTACGATATGTATGCTAGAAAGATAGATGAGGGGGTTGCCTTAATCAGACCGAGTTATATTGACATGATATTCATTTAGCCGACCTCAAATTCTTGGAATTAAGGCTTGATTTCATTTTGTATTTGCTTGTAGTTTGCACCATCTCTTATGTATTCGGCTAGTAAGCCTCAGGCAACGTAGTGATTGAAAATGGAAGTTTTCAAATTGTTTTGAGAGTTAAATTAGTTAAAGTTGGAGATTTTATCTTTTCATTTTTAAAATTGTTCGGCACATGATATTATTTGCTTGACGTTGAACCATATGGCTATGCATTGCCTAATAGTATTGGGCAAATGTTCAATTAATTGCATAGATATTGGGGCTCGTGAAATTTCTTCGATTATGATTGTGACACTATATGCCTTGATTTCAAAAACATGATCTAAAATTGTTTTAAATATGGATGGAAACAGGATTATGTGCCCACTGTATTTGATAATTTCAGTGCTAATGTGGTCGTCAATGGGAGCACTGTGAACCTTGGATTGTGGGATACTGCCGGCAAGTTTTGCTTACATTATTGGTTATCTTTTATGTCCTGGAATGTTTGATATAACCAAATCACATATCTAGCATTAAATTTGTTGAATACTAATATCTATTTTCATATGTCTGGAATTGTTTTCGGATAACAGGACAGGAGGATTACAATCGGTTAAGACCTCTGAGCTATCGTGGGGCAGATGTTTTTATCCTCGCGTTCTCTCTTATTAGTAAAGCCAGTTATGAAAATGTATCCAAAAAGGTGAGGGCTTGATTGTATCATATGGGACACTTTTATCTCTCTCAGTTGGTACGTAATGGGGGGGTCATTAATCATGGTGAAAATGCTTGTGTTTACCTCATTCTGCAGTGGATTCCTGAGCTGAAGCATTATGCTCCTGGAGTACCCATTGTTCTTGTTGGAACAAAACTTGGTTAGTTTTGCAAATTAATCCTGTCATGCTGTGTCTTTACTTTCTGACCTGACATTCGCTTTCATTTTAGTTTTTTGTGCTTGAAATGCAATTTTAGTCAGACTTTCACTTGGGTTTAGTTGGAAAGCCAATACAAAGCTTGATTGCAACAATACCTTTTAGCTGATTCATTATGTATTGCCATTCATATAATCCTTTCAGATCTTCGGGATGATAAGCAATTCTTCGTAGACCATCCAGGCGCTGTACCTATATTAACTGCTCAGGTACAGAGATTTTAAATAAGTTTTGTTATTTAGATTGTCTTCCCTTCATTCCCTTTTTCTTATCCTTTTATGTTATTTACCCTAAATTTTTTTCTCTTCTCTTTCAAGGGTGAAGAGCTGAGGAAAACGATTGGTGCTTCTGTTTACATCGAGTGTAGTTCTAAATCACAGCAGGTATCTGCAACATACATTCTCTTGCATTCCACAAAACTAAGGTCATGTCTAATGGTGATCTGAATAAAGGGATTTCATTCTTAATGTGGATTTTTGCAAGTTGGTAGGGCGTCTAGAGCTTTAACAGCTTGGATTAGAAATGACTTGTGTATGACCGTCCCATGTTGTATACAACTCAAACCCTTCCATGGACTTATTGGTGCTGAAACTATTTAGTCCTCTCCTTATCATTGATTATGCCTCATAATTTTTCACAAATCGCAACTATTTTCAAAATGCTACATCATTCTCTTGTGCTGGAGGTTTTCTGAACAATGCCTGTGTATGACAGAATGTCAAAGGTGTTTTTGATGCTGCCATTAAAGTTGTTCTCCAATCGCCTAAACAGAAGAAAAAGAAGGGGATGGCACAAAAGGCTTGCTCTATATTGTGAGAGACAAATGGTTGGAACATACAAATTTCTTCATTGTTATGAACATGTTTCTCCATTGCATTTTGACTACCCTCTGTTTTGTTCTCACCTAATCATTTTCTTTTGCATACAGGCTCTTCTTGTGGGCGTGCTACACAATTCGATTATCAATATTAAGATCATCTCCTATACTTTGTGGGATTGTGATCTGCTAAATACCCCAGACGAAGAGATTATCCACAAGGACACTACCTATGCTCTTGTAGACTATACATATGTTTAAATGATTCTATTTAATTTTGATCTTCTGTTGTAGCCATTTTGAGGACCCCAAACTAACTGTACTTAAATATTGCTAATCTTCTCCATCCATATTTACAAAATTTAGCGAAGCTCTTTGAGTGTGACACATTCATCTGTTCCTGATTCTCTGTGATGCATAAATACTGTGGTGAGTTTGTCATGGTGCCAGCTGCATATTGGTGTAACCTCAAATTTTGAATATCCAGCTCACCATCAGTGTTCAATCCGTAGTTTTGGCATCTAGTTTGAGGTTCTTATTCAAAACAAAATAACTGGGATTAGTTTCAGATTTCAGGTTTCTATTCTTAAGCAGCGTCCTATTCATTATGTTATAGTGTGAATGGAAGTAAAGCATGATTGAAATCCACATTTATCGATAAGTTCCGTGACTTAATACACAGATCAAAGTTTCTCTTCAGCTCCTTAAAAGATGACAGCAAACTATTAAATGTAACCCCAAGTACATAATTCAATCATGAAAGCTTCTATTCAGCTCCATAAAAGATGAAAGCAAACCATTATGCACGCCACCAAGATATAATGAACTGAAAGTTTGAACCTTGATGCATGTGACACGAAGCACCAAGACAATACGTATATTTACATGTACATCATCAGACATACAACAGGAGGACCACAAATAGTTGGTTGATTAAAGGTCAAATGCTAGAAGCATCTGTTGCAGAAAATTCAGCAGGGAAGAGAATATTAAAAATGACAAGGTATTTAACGGACCAAAGAGTTGAGACATAAATATTGATGAGTCAAAGAGAGGGCCAACAAAATATCCCGCAAAACAAGCACCACTTTTGAAAACTAACACGAAAATTTATTTACTTAACGATCACCCAAGCCCTAGTACCCAATATCTAATGCATACCTAAAAAGCCTAATAGAAATAGGGCTGCTTCAGCAAAGCCACAAAATTGCAAATCCGTTCAACTTCAACTCTTACTAGACGGATAGAAAACAAAAAGATAGTATTTACACAGCAGGCAAAAACCGAAAATACCAAATGCTCATAAGATTATAGAAGCTTATTCTGGGCAACAGCTTGGCACAACTCGTCTTCATTAAATAGGACTCTGTTGGAAGCCAATGATCTGCATATGGGTTTTGATAGAACCGAAGGAACAATACATCTAGGAGGAAATGCCGCCTCTTGGAAGAGAACAACAGATATTGGGCGCATCTCGGCATACTTGAAACGAGGTGCCGGCCGTGGGCCATGCCTTGGTGCTTTAGGAGTATGCGGATTATTATGTACTAACATGCCTTTTCCATCTCCCTTGCTAAAACATAACATGAAAAAATAAGTCACTGTGTAAAAAATAAAAACAAAAAAGCAGCATCTAAAATACATACCCCAGAAAAGGCCAGTGTTCAGTCGGAAGTGGAGTCATATTACTCAGCATCTCCAGTCTCGAGCGATCAGGAGTAGTGTAATTAAAGTAAATCTGCCTAGCAATTTCAACCTGATTCGGGAAATAACAAATCTTATCTTAATTTCAAAAACCAGAAACCATTAATTACATACATGAGCTTATATCAGAGAGATACTTACAGCTTTTCTAATTCTCTGAGAAACATGGAAAACTGGCCTGAGTTGGTCATGGTGCAGGTGGCAAAGTATTTGTACCTCAAATTACAAACAAATGAAGGTTAGTTACTCTAAATATATCTAATCCACATAAATGAAGATTCTTTCAAGCATCAAGTGAACCCTATAGCACCAACATTTCTTCTGGATATAGAGAAATGTAGAAAACTATTTGTACAGGCCTAGCAGACCGATATTGCTACGTGCCTACAGCTACAACCATCAAAAGAGCTTCAGTTGATACAAAAAATGAAGGTTAGCCATAATCAACATTTTCTCCTTAGGACGTATCCACTTTAAAATAGATTGAGCCAACTTATCCAATGAGGAAGATCCAAGAAACATATAGATAGTCAAAATCAATAGCTCTACAAAATCCCAGGACTGATGAAAAAAAGTTATGCTAACAAATCCAAGTTGATAATTCTGTTTGGTCAAGTCGGAAGTTACATACCAGCAAGTCCATAGGAAGAGACTCGAGCCTCGATTCAAACTCATGCTCCTCTGCACAAGGGGTTTTTGGTGTTCTCAACACGCTATTCCTATTGATCATATCATCACGTTCAATAGCACGACAAAAATCAAACCGTTGCGGTGACAAAATCATCAAAGGGCTCTCGTGACTAGCCTTATCAACGAGCACCACGTCATTTCCTTCACTTGGGCCATCAAACAAAGCTATCCTTTTCTTTCCGAGATCAGTACATGATTTGGCCGAACTAGCTTTAGTGTAACGAAGTTGGGCAAGTGCCCCCGGTTTCAAATACTTATTGCTGTTGTTGCGCAAACGCCTTTTCTGTTTTGGAGTCTTCAATTTCTTATTTTTTGGGGAAACTTTTCCCATGGTGTTTCAGACAGAACTTTTTGGGAAAATAACTTTGCCCTAAGCCATCAGGACCTAAAGAACCAATTAAAAAGAATCTAATCATATAACAATAGTTAAGAAGAAAGTTTTCCTGCAATCTGGCATACCTAATCCTTTTTCACATTTTCTATCTTAATTGTATTCTTCAAGCTCCCCCAAATTACACCAACATAAAATTGGAGAAACTTCAAGATAACATGAATAAATAAAAACCAATCACACGCCAGTTGGAAAATCCCAAAAATCAACAGCAGCAAAATCTTAAAATAGTTACTAATTGAAACTCTAATTTTTAACATGTAGTTTACTAATATCATCGATGAACAACAAACCCAAAGCAGATAGCCAATCACCATATACAAGCCAGTTAAAAAGTAATATATCAACAAAAGTAGATTAAATTGTAATTAATCAGAATTCCAATTAAATACAGACGAGGCTTGGCTTGCAAATTCCATTCAATGAATGGCAAACCCTAAACAAATAACCAATCACAATACAGAAGCAAGTTAAAAAAAAAAAATTAAGTCAACAAAAACAGATAAAATTGTGATTAATCCGAATTCCAATTTTATACAGACAATGAATAGCTTGCAATTTCCATCAATAAACAAAAAACCCTATACAAGCCAGAAAAAAAGCCCTAAAGTCACAAAAATAGATTATTTTTTCCTAATCCGAACTCCAATTTTACACAGATAAAATTTTAGCTTGTGATATTGACCAATCAACAACAAATCCTAATCAAATAGCCAATCACTTTAGGCAAACCAGTAAAGGCCCTAAATTTGACAAAATTAAATTAATTTGTTACTAAACCGAACTCCAATTTGACACAACCAATCAACATTAAACACTAATCAAAGTCGATAAATACTATCAGAGAAGAGAGAAATAGAGAGGGGGAGAGAGAGAGAGAGAGATTTGAACCTCAAAGCCATAGCAGCAGATAATTGGGGAAGGAGAAACCAAGAAAACCCTAGAAAATTAAAATATAGAGAGAGAAAGTATTTAAGAGGGAGAAGAGAGAGGGAAGGAGGGAAAAAAATGAGGCCCAGAAATGAAAATGGTTTTGAATTTATGGCTATTGCCCGCCAAATATTTTCATGGATGTGGGGACTTGTATGTATGGATAATTACAAATATGGTCCCAATATTGGCAATCAAGTGCAATATGGTCCCCATAAATGTAATTGCAACACTAATAGTTTCGTTATGTTTTAAAAATAATAAAACACAACTAAAGAATGTGGTTCAACGTGGACGGATTTAATACAATTTTTTTTAAATGTATTTTGAAATTTGGGATAGCATTAATTTACATTATAAAATTTTTTAAAATATATATTTTCTTTTTTAAAATACTTTTTTGAAGTTTACAATGAAAACATAAGGCAAATTATACATGTATTATAATAGAATGTCAAATTTATGAGCATGTGTCTTTAACTTTGCTATCGATCAATTATAAGTGCATATAGATATTAAATATCAATAGTATCAATATTTATTGAATATAGTTTTGAAAATACATTACCATTTTTCCCTTTAAAATATGAAAAGCAAAACATATGACCATATTGTAGTTCATGTAGGGGCTCTAAATTTGAATGTGTGAAACTTGTAAATATTGAAAGAAAATACACAAGGGACCAAAAGATAATATTTCTAAACTTCAGAGACTATTAGTGTTTCAGTCAAAGGGATGGGGACCATACGAGATTTTCTTTAAGCTCTGTGGACCATTCTTGTAATGAACTCCTGTATATTCTGTATATAACGCCACGGACACGTGGCGTGTTATTAGTGGTTACCAGAATGGTGTGGTGTCAGGCTGTCGGCAACTGGGGAAATGGTAAGCGCTCGTGTGTGTTGGATCGCGCCATGATAGTCTCAATCCAGCGAAAATATCGCCGGATTATTTAATACTGTTATGCATT
>MKEJ01048553.1:0-12084 GCA_001753735.1 Embelia ribes | reverse complement strand
TTTATTTCCAGTTGTATACGCATGTTATAGTTGTTCTATCTTATACCAGTGAGTCAAACTTTCTAACAGCAGAGGCGTACGTGCTATACGTGTAAGTTTTATAAAAACCAACACACAGACACGTGCTCTGTATGCGATTTACAAATTTATTATATAATAAAATATTGTATATTAATATACGAGAAAAAATTAAAAAATTATTTCAAATAATTTTTAATAAAAATATAGAAGTGTAGTAGTTATCATTTATCGGGATTTTACATATGCATCATATAGGAACTTTGAGATACCTCCGTGAACTCGCGACACTAATTTATACACTTGAAAATTAAAATGATATTTAAATATTTTGTTAAATTTGATAAATATATAAGCAATTATAAATTATAATTGCTTAATATTTGATATTTTTATTTTAAATTACTTAAGTTTTGTTTTGTGATAAATATCAATCTAAATTTTTAAATATACAATATTATTTCTTAACAAAAGATATGCAAGTTAAAATTTATTAATTCACAATTTTGGGTATAATGGCTTTTGTTATAAAGAAATAAGACGGAGAAAAAACTTGACAGAAAAAAAACATTAAACATTTTGTACGGTCGATAATTTTTTTTTGTAGAGTTATACTTTTTATAGAATAGTTAGATAATTGAACAAGGTAAACAAAGTAAAATATTTCAATAGTATATATCAAAAAATATTTCTTTGGATACAAAATTTGTAATTAAAATTTTTTTAATTCATAATAATAAAATAAAACTTATTTTATTAGATTTTTTTACAAGTTTTATTAGTATAAAAGAAATAGATTGTGTTCAAGTTTACTATTGAGTTTAGGCTGGTTGAATTAAAAAATAAAATTATTGCTATAAAAAAATATTGTTACTAATTGGTAACAGAGTCTGTAACTCAAAGAGTTACAAGTCCATCACTTGGAAAACTTTTCAACTGATAGTCCATACTTTCAGTATAAATCTCAATATGACCCCCAACTTTTCAACTGAAAGACTATCAGCCCCTCCCTTTCCGGAGTGGTTGGAACTTGGAACATGAGCCATTAACGAAATTGCGTAAATCTTGACTCCTACAATTACTCGGGGATAAAAATGAGGCTTTATTTTTCTCCATTGCTCCGGTTTTCTCGAAGTACCATCTTCGTCTTCTCTTTCGGAAAAATAGTAACAAGCTCATTGCTTTTATCAATAGAAGCAACTATCTCTGACAGGCTCTCTATTCCATCTTCTTCAAGCTTCTTTCTCTTTTGAGCTTCAACTTTTGATTGTTTGCCAAGGGCTTCCGATATAGCCTTTGGTAATAAGAAACCGGGTCTTTCTATGAATCGTGCTCGATCGAGGACTAGTGGGTCCCGCACTGTTATTTCAACACCGTCATATGCATATAATGTTAAGGTCGCATTGCCTTTCAGACCCAAAGAAAACCAACCTAATCCAGCCACTGCAATGTCGACGCTGTTCACATCCCAGCTGGAACCCGAGACTTTGATTTCTTTCTCTGCCCATTTTTCCAGCCCAGAAAGTCGGTCTTCGCCAATGGGAGGCTGAAACATTCAAAAACCAAAAAATGCATTCCCATCAAATGTTTGTGGAAAATCCATAAACAAAAAGTATAAACCAGATCACTTAATGTTTGGCGGGAAGATGATACCGCTAGGGAGAAGAAACCGAATACAAGAAAATATCATTTAAAGTTGATAATATTCTCAGGATTAATTATTCCAAAAAAAAAATGAATAAAAAAATATATATATTTAACTTGAAAAAAATATAGATTAATTACAGGTAAAGCAAAGGGTTTTCACAGCAAGTCATAACCCATAAGACGTATGAGATGGGGAGGACACAACTTCAGAAAGTCGAGGACAACAAAAATGTAGCTTGATATTATAAATAGCGGGAATAAAGTGAAATTTTTAATGCTTTTGAATATAAATGAAATCGACATTCTTTCAAAAGCATATTTTTACAAATATTTACCTGCAGTCTGGTACCGGCATGCTTGCTCAATATTTCGTCAGCATTCTCTACTTTTCCCATATGTAGGGAGACATTTGGTGAGGCCCAAACGCTCACATAAATCGTATCCACCGAAGCATGCTTAAGGTCCAATCTCATAAGCGCGCCAACATGAACAGCTTGCCCTGCCTGCATAAGACAACTTGCTTAATCATAAGCAGGTTGAAAGTTCAATACATACAAAATATATTATACATCCAAGGTAAACAAACACAAGACAGATAAGGTTCCTAGTCAAATTGAGAAAAAGATACTAGGAAAAAAGCTTCTAACGACCAGAGTGCCAAAGTTAACTTTCACATGAGTTGCTTCAGGGAAAAGTCATTAACTCAATTCTTAAATAAAAACTGAGAAACAGTCACTATGAGGAAAGCTTAAATTTCTTAAATTGAATAAATCTAACCACAAAGACAGGAACAACATCAAAATGGTTACAAAGAAAAAAGAAAACTTGCCTTCATCCTGTAAGTTCGAGGTTGTAATTCTTTTCTCAATTCAATCATTTTCTGTTCTTCCCTATTTAACCGAATTGACATCAAATAGGGATGAAGAAGGCCCGGGGTATCATACATCTTTGCCTTTGCTGGCAGTACCCCTCCTATTCTCAAAATACCAAGCGTTGTCCCAGGCACTGCTGCTTCCGTGAGCTTTGACACCTTTACCCCTTCTTTCTTTGCAAACGCATTTATCAATGTTGATTTACCCACATTTTGAGCCCCAATCACCCATACATTTCCCCTCGGACCAGCCATTTCCTTAGTGAATGATAACAAATTTTTCACACCCAAATCCTTTTTGGAACTAACAAGATAAACCCAGTTTAATTTAGGTGCCCCATTAGCCTTGGCTCGGTGTCTGACCCATCGATCTAACCTAGTAGGAGATATCTCAGACGGTAAAAGGTCAACTTTCGTAGCCACAAGCACAAGCTTAGGCAGCCTCTTGCTGAGCTTCGAACCTTCTTTGCTACCTTCTAATGCTTTGAACAACGATTTAGCAGCTCGTTTAGGAAACGACCCATCAAAATCGACACAGTCAACAACCATTACAACCACTGTAGAATCAGCAATTCCAGTGGGTTTCATCAAACGGGTGGTGATCAGACGGTCGAAATCGAAATCAGGTATCAAATTTTCGGCCATCTGATTCTTCACAGACCCATAATTCCTCAACGAATGGCAACGGGCACACACAGTTACTTCTTCTTTCTCCCTCTGAGCTTCTCTAGTTAGTCTCTTCTTTTCTGATTTTGATATCCTCTTTTTCTTTCCCTTCTTAACAATCTCTTCTGTAATATTCCCATAACCGACACCAGCTGGTGCAAATCCATCCCCTTCATCTAATTCGCTATCATCGTTCTCTAACCTCGATTCCCATTCTCCATCATCCCAATGAAAACCATTTTCGTTTTCAGAACCACCTTCTTCCTCACCTCTCGCCTCATATTCACCTTCAATTTCATCTATGATATCCTCCTTTACTTCTTCACCATCAAATTCTTCAAACCCAACCTCACTATCCTCTTCAGATAGTTCGTTTTCGACCTTTCTTTTCTGGTAAAACCCGGGAAGATTCGGGTCCATGTCTTGCATAAAAACCCCACACCCGGGGCAAATAGAACCGTAATTTTCATCCTCATCTCTACCCTCGCTCAAAATTTTTTTTCTAGAGCTTCTCCTTTGGACATTCCCATGTTTCTTTTCTACCGTTTGGGTCATTGATTCCCTCCCCTCCACGGATAGAACAACAAATGAAACATTCCTTTGTTTCCCTGTGGAAAAGAATTGGTTTTACAACATGGGTTAAACTTAATGGATTAAAACCACAAAAGAAGTCATAAACTAACTCATTTTTCAATATTATGATCATATTTGTAAAATTGTAAAATCTGAACTAGTTTGTATTGGATCTTTCAACCTTTACCCTTACCAAAAAACAACAAATGAGCAATTCCTTTATCTTCCTACGGAATGTAATCGACTTTACAACGTGGGTTAAGCTCAAAGCAAATTTAAGGCATGAAGAAACTTAAGAAACCAATTGATTCTTCAAGATTTTATAATAAATGTGGAAGTTTGCACTTTATAGATAAAAGAAATGAGATTTTCCTTCTTTTCCTGCGGAAAACGATCGAGTTCTCAAAGTAGAGTAGCTTAAAACAGATTACAAGTCCTAAAAGAAAACCAGAAAACAATCAATTTTCCCAATATCTTCAATAAATAAGTTCAAAAGTTGATTCTCCACCACCCTCTACAAATAGAAACATAAAATCAGCTTTCCCTTCCTTTTCCGGCAGAAAATTATTTTCTTTCAATTGGGTTTATCATAATACAGCTTAAACACAAAAACTCAAAAAGAATTCGAAATTACCTGCAAATGGGGGTAATGAAATTGGGAAAATTAGGGTTTCAATAAATAATAAGTTTCAAAATTATTTTTCCACCCTCTACAGATAAAACAATTTGTGTGATGGTATAGCTGTCAGTCTTATGGTTCATTTGTGATTTTATGAATTTGGGTTTGGGATAATTCTACATTTAGTTTGCGAACAGCCCATAATATATTTTGGTCTGTGATAGGATGTCAATTGTTTGAGATTGCTCTTGCTAACTGCCAAGGCATGGTTAAGCTTTTGAGTTTGTAATGGTACTCCAGCATGGAGGGTGTTAGCTATCGTCTTCTGGGATTCGCGATTATTTCAGGACTTCAGACCCTGGTTTCATTTTCTGGTCACCTTGACTTCTACGATTCTACTTAATTTTTGTACACTTTTTGTTTAGCATCGTAATCTTAGGAATGACCTTTACCCCTTAGGCTCATGGTGTACTTTACCACAGGGGCATGGGCGCATATTGGGATGTAGCTGATTTTGAATTTTCTATATGGCGTTGGTAGAAACTTGAATTGAGCAATTCTTTGATTTTTTTTTCCCGGTTAGTTCTGCATAGCCTTGGTAGAAACTTGACTGTCATAGATACGGCATTAAGGAAAAGATGAGCAGTTCTTTTGGTTTTTTACCGATATGACAGCTATGAAGTAGATGATTGCGGAGATGAGAGATACAATGAGGAGAAGGTTGGAGAGGTCGCGGAAGGTAGCATTGCTGAACCTTCTAAGATGCCCAAGAATGGGCCTTGATTGTGCTTAAAAGTTCTCATGGATGTGTCCAGGACTGCTGTGTACATCCATGACTCTTAGCTAAGCAAAGATTTATACACATCCACAGTAGAAAAATCTTGTTAGAACATAGAAGTTTTTATAAAACACTTGTTTTTTGCAGGACTAAATTTCAGGGACGGGACTGTATTCTCTGAACAATCTGTTCCATGTCTAATTTTTATTCTTAATATTTTTATGAAAAGATTCTCATCCAAATAATAGAGATTGAGTGGACTAGTTAGATGATAGAAGGGCGCTGCTACGTAGGGGTGCACAGCGGCCCCTGTTGCGGAATTTTCAGCCATAGGATTTGTATCCAACGGTTGCGATTTAATAAAAAAAAAATTAATATTAATTCACATTGGATGCAAATCCTGGGACTAAAAATTGCGCAGCAGCGCCTTAGATCCTTTCCTCCCTCCAGTACATAGTAGTGCCCTACTTTGAGATTGAAATTACCGAGGGATTATTAATCGCAGACAAAGTTCAGAGCATAAAAACAAAACATATAGCAGATTGGGCTGGATTGCTAATTCTGCAAAACAATTGAGCTCGGGAGTTGACTTTGTATTTTCCGAGATAACTATTGACCAGTGATACTCTAGAAAAAAATGTTTGGTTGCGGGATGAAAGTGATAGAGAAGAATATGCGTATGGTAGAAATCGATAAGCAAATTGACTTGGATTGAAATAGGTGGTGTCTACAAATTCATGTTAACGACTTAATGTGACATCTTATTTTGGTTCCATTTAGCCAACTCCAATTTATTGGGATTTTAAGACTTGGATGATAATGATAGATAAGAATACATCCCATTATATAATTAATCAACAATTTAAGGCACTTCTCCTATATCCCTCCATTGCCAAATCATTTGCAAATTACCTCACCCTACTCTTGAATGAATTCTAATTTAACCACCACAAGAAGCAAAACTCGTCCAATGAGAAACCAAAAAAGAGAAAGACCACTAAGCAAGAATAAAAATACAAGCCCACGTTAATCCAACCGGCCAAGAAGCAGGAAGAACATCCAATATGGCTCTCAAGGTACTAAAAGCACACAAGACAAACTTATCTCTTCAACTTCAGTGATTATCATGTCATTTAAGCCATACCAATTATTAAAGGTCCCCCCTAATTTAAGGAAAAGATGGAAACTAAAAAATGCTTATTAAATCCAGAAAAATCAGAATTCAAATTCCAGAAGGTCAGCATGAAACAAATTGAAGTCTTCAAGACCATGAAATTTTCAAGGAAATCTTAAAAATTTCACTTGAGAGAGGTATAAGATCTACAGCGCTAATCCAAACACGATATTTCACTTAAGAGGGGCATGACATCTCTCTCTCACTTACAAAGAAAGTATTTGGTCGGTCTCCAATTGTGAACAGTCAGAGAGATGATTCCTTTTTTTCAAAGGCTACAGTCACTATCGTAACTAATGACACTTTAAAGCATAGATGGGCATTATCTAATTGATATTGTCAAATGAAACAAAAAATATGCAGCACATGTCAACATTCAAAGAGGTAAGTAGTAGGTAACTTCTTACCTACTGGAGCACTTGGTAATGTTGAAATCACATGAAATGTAATGACAGCACGACCATGCAACCACAAGGGAAATCTCATGCCATTGTGAACAATCTTTACCTGCATGTTTGAGAGTTGGCCTTTGAGAAAAGATTTCACAGATTTTGCTCCGATAAAGGGAAGAACTTTAACAACATAAGCTGAAACTAAAGTACAAACACACAAATACGAAATTTCTCCTTTCCGGAATCCTCAGAACTAGAGACACTAGTTACAGACATCCATGGTTATTCCACCATGCAAACACACATCCATCTCTTTCAACTTTCAACAACAAATATTCTCATATTTGGACGACAAAGTCCAAGAAGGCATTCGGAATATAAAGAAGAAAATGTAGCAGAAAATACCTAGTTACAACAACAAATAGATCCTGAGAGTTTTTAACACGTAATAACCCTATCTTTCTATCACTAGTATGCAACCCACACATTGCACGGGATTCAGAGGAGGGAGAAAATCGCAATCAACTTGATGAATTCTCTACAGTTGAGTAACTCGAATCATGTCCCCAATCAACTATGTCGTATCCCACAATGTATAATTTTAATTTTAAAAAAATATCCTATTTGAATTTGGAACTTCATACATTCAGATTTTTTAAACTTGCACTATGTATAATTGAACTTTAGGAAGTAAATTGGTACTAATGGCATTCTTTTTCTTTGTTCTCCCTTAAAATTTGGACATTTTTGTTGACAATTGAAGTTTAATTTTCATTTTTGCAAAAATGAACCAGGGAATATATTGTTTTGGAATTTGACAATCAATGATACAACTGAAAGATTAGGAATATATAATATTTATGTGTCTAAGAACAATACTAATCATAAAATGTCTATGACAATATGACAATTATAGAAAATAGATGGGATAAAAATTATTAGATTTTCTTTTTGAAAGGAAATTATTACGTATACTAAATTAATTAGCAAAGTTCAAGATTTGCCGAGAATAGATTACAAACAAGAGTGTCATAGTCAAAAAAACTGAGACAGTTAAATGTGTTCTTAATAAATGACTTATCTTTCTTCTATTAGACGTCCCATCTATTATATTCATGACCCAATATATTAATGATAGAAATCTGCATAATAGGAAGACAAAATATGGTAAAACCAAAACCAGAACCTATCATTTTCTAGAGATTATATATAATATTCAGCATATAGATACCACATCCCACTAGTTGCATCATAAAACATTGAACTAATTTATTAATGAACCTCTAAAATAATGGCTTCACTCCTGGATCCGCGTATCTTCAAGCAGGAGTGCCATGTGTTGCCAAATCGATGTGGGAGATCAAGCTTCCATATCACTTTGAAAATTCACACAACAAACAGGGAAATTGTAAGCTATATTTGACATACCCAGCCCCTATATATAGGAAATTATAAATCTGCCAAAATCTTACAGAACCTTATGAAGGACCCATCTGAGCTCAAAACAACAATGCTCCAGAAACGAAACAAAAAATCAGACTCCTTCAATATCTCCAATCCTACCATGCACTATCACACAAAGCACAAAGGAGAATCTCCATAAATTATTACCTTGTGTACTCCCTGCTCAAATCAATTACAGACATGAATAATACTAACCCAACACCTCTTTCAAAGGATAACGTAGTTGGTCATGTTTGCTAGTGCATCTCACTAAATAAGAATTTCACATGTGGATACCCATACTTCTATCTTTTGTTTTTTTGGAATATATGCTTCCTAAACATAAACATCAGCTACATCCTCTCTACATGTTTTTCTCTTCCTTTTGTCCAACATATATTATGCATAAAAAATTTCCAATCTTCATGCCTTCATGAGACAGTTAAGAAATAGAAAAATATGTTTTTTACTGAGGGCACGCGGCCAACAATTTATAGAATTTTAGAAGATAACCTGTTTCAAAACAGCTGCCTCTGCAAGCTCAGCATTAAGCTCCAAAACTTCCCAGTCATCTTCAGAATGGGGTTCTATCGTTACCAAAGTAGCATTTGGTAGATTAGTAACAGCTCGCACTTGAACAGTAGTACGATCTGGTAGACAAAGGCAGTCCGCATATTGTTGAGCAATCTATAAGGACAACAAGAGAGAACAGATACATAAGAATTCCACGAAAACTAAGTAAGTTGTAGAAAGGAAATTGGTGAATATCAGAATTGCTATATGGACTTCACCAAAGCCATAACGTTTCCATGTCCATATCTGCGATCAGGATATGTTAGTGCATTCCCACCAAATTATCCATTTCTAATCCCTAAATTTTAATCTTTATACCTCAAAATATAATCTAGAGTCCGAGGTATGGAGAATGGCCATGTCCCCTGAATTTTGGGAGCTAGGTTCCCTTGAAAGGGATCACTCTAGCAAAAGCAATATTATAGCATTAGATAAATTGGTGGGAGAGTTCTAACACCCTTTCGCAAACTACTACTAGGCCCGTCCATGTTTCTTTCTTTCTGGTTATTTTCTTGAAAGGAGTGTCACTGTAGAGAATCGAACGAAGCTCATGCGTTGCTACCTCTCTCTGATACCATGTTAAGCTATAGTTATTATTATTATTATAAGGAAAAAGGCTGAGCTACTCCAACAACTACAGTGACATTTAATAGGAAAGTGTAGAAAAAGAAGAGACAAATCGATATATACCTCGATGGCGGGGGAGGAAGAGGGAGAGCCGCACCAGGAGACGTGCCAGAGGTCAGCGGTGGAGCGAGACCGGAGCTCGAGAGCGAGAAACGACAGGAGAGATGAACCGGATGAGGAAGTCTGGAGTAGGGTTTGGATGAGGTGTGTAGGGAGGGAGACGAAGCAGTTCTCTATCCCCACCACTGCTCTCACCTCCAACTCCATCTACGGTTTCTGTACAGGCTTCTTCTTCGCCGGAATATTTAATACTCTCTCTCTCTCTCTCTCTCTGTGGATACTGACGGCGGAGGGAGGCCGTAAATGGTGACGTGTACGTAGACGGCGGAGTGCTTTCAGTCGTCTGGCAGGCAGGCAGGCAGGACTGCTACATCTTAATTTGCTATTTCTAAATAAATAATTAATTTTAATCCGGTAAATGCTGTCATGCTAGCAGGGTGGGTATCAGCCAAGGCGAGTCAAATACAATTTTATGGTGTCTTGGCTAAGTTACACAAGAAAATCTCTTAATTCGATCTCGGCTCAGTTCCGCTTGATTCGTTAGTATTGGGGTCGAACTTGAGTTAAGCTCTTATGAGTTCAAATAGCTCTCGAGCTAATTGATTCCTATAGCTCTTTATTAGTTTTTTTATTTAGATGACTATTATTTAAAAATTCACAAATAATATGTTTAATCTCGCAAGTGTTAAATGATACTGAAATTTTGATAATTTGAAAGTGAATTTTAAATTCGGAAAGACTAAAAATATTTATGATGATATATCAATACTAGTAATTAATAGAGGCAAATTGAATTTTAATGAAGCATATTAGTATTTATTTTATGATAAATTTTATTTATTATATTTATCACAAAACATATACATATATGTATAAATATATGTATAATACTATATATTTACTTATTTCGAGTGATTCACAAGCCTAACGAGCCGAACTACTTTATGTTTGAGCTCGTCTTGCTTATACTATCGATCTTAGAATTGAGCTCGAGCTCAGCTCGTACTCGAGCCAAGCATTTGTCGAGCTGAGCTTGAGCAGCTCGACTCATTGATAGCCCGAAATGTTATTCATCCGATACCGTTAACGTATAGAATATTTATATCGATTAGTGTAAACCCTGAAAAATGGCTAAAAGGCTTTCGCTGACACAAAAGGGTGGCAACATGTTGATAAATATAAATGGTAATAGATAGTACAAAATTCGTTTGAAAATATAACAACCCAAACTACCTAACCACTAGTAGCTATAGAAGATGTAGATACAATCATATCTAGCATTTGACTTTGGTAGCCTAACAACCCAATCAGTTAGTGTAACCTTATCACCATTGGACATATCAACACATGCCACATTATCATTAACACGCCCCCTCAAGTGTAAAGAAAGAGGAACAACTTGGAGCTTGCTACGCAAGACTTCAAATTGCGGAGCATGAAGAGGCTTCATTAGGACATCAACAATTTGATCATAAGATGAAACGAAATGAACATCTAAGCTTTTATTGGTCACTTGTTCGCTATCAAAATGATAGTCAATTTCAATATGTTTAGTATGGGCTTGAAAAACTAGATTGGCAACGAGATACGTGGTGGCAACATTGTCATGCCACACAATCGGTAGAAAATGCAAGGGTAGACCAAGTTCGCGGTAAGGAAAAAGTAACCATGGGATATTAACAGTATGTGTTGCAAGAGCTCAGTACTCAGCCATGGTACTCGACTGAGCAACGGTTGGTTGTTTACGAGACCCCTAAGCCACTAAATTGGAAATAAAGAAAATATAATTATCAACTATTGAACGTCTATCATTACGATCCCCAACCTAGTCCGCACCGCGTATGCAGTTAAGAGACGGGAGGAGTATGGGTGGAGAAGAAGCCCGCAACGAATTATAGCCTTGAAGAAGCGAAGTACGCTTTTTGCTATGGTCTAATGATGGTTTATCGGAGAATGTAGAAACTGACAGAATTTATTAACCGCAAATGAGACGTCTGGCTAGGTAAATGCAAGATAATTAAGGGCCCCAACAACGTTGCGATACAAAAAAAGATTCTCGAACGCATCTGCCGATCAATAGCAAGATCTACTGTAGTTGACATAGATGAGCTAACTGGTTTTACAGTCAACATGTTAGTGCAAGATGGTAAATTTAGTATAGATCATTGTTGAGTAAGACACAGACCATCCGAAGTGAGAAACGCCTCAATGCCCAAAGAATAACTGAGCTCGCCAAGCGACTTGATGGCAAAATCCGCCCCAAGTGCATTAATGAAATATGTTATATGCTCTAATGAAGATCATGTGATTAAAATATCATCGACAGAGACATGTACCAAAATAATAAGAGACTAGCGAAAAAAAATTAACAAGGACATATTGGTCAAATATTGTACAAACCTAAAAGACAATTACTTGGAACTCAAATAAGGGTAACATGCTTGAAGGGCTTGCTTAAGCCCATAAATCGCCATGGAATTTGATTGGGCTATAAAAGTTACATAATTAATGTGTTAAAACAGTGCATTTGTAGGTTTAATTAGTTTTTCTCTATTGCTAGTATCCAAGTAATCTTATGTTTTAATCAGTTATTTAGTAGTTTAATTAATATTTGCGTAGTTTGAAGTTGGAATTGTTGTTTGA
>MKEJ01048552.1:0-14851 GCA_001753735.1 Embelia ribes | reverse complement strand
GTTTGATGCGGAGGCCTTATCAATTGTTGAGTTTTATCATTGATTATTCTTTGTCTAGCAAAATAGGCTGATATTATAATTTTATGTTAGAAAATAAAGAATACGAAGATTTATTAAATCAGTTCGTCAATTGTGGCCATGGGTCACCGGACAAGAAGAGCTTTTATTATGAAATTAGTTTACACGTTACACAAAATGAGATGTATTTATACGAAGGACTTTATGCTTGGAATATATTGTTGGGTTTTGAAATGGACGTTTTTGAGTGAACATTTGGGGTACGTTGCTAGTTAATAACTTCTATGCATATTTATCAAAGAATTTAGTATGTTCACATATGTACATATATTTACAGTAATAATATACTTACCATTGTTTGAATCATTTTCCATATATTTATCTCAACACATATTGATGAAATGTATTTGTTACCCGTCTGATTTGGAGCCCAATCAATTGTTGGATTTAATTATTGGTTGTTATTTTATTATATCTTTATACTTGGATTATGATATCGAATTGGGTTTTGAAAATGAATGTATTTGAGCGAGTATTTGGAGTATAGATTACTTAGTTACCACTTTCAATTCATATTCATCAAGGAACTGAGTGTTCCATATGTGCATTACTGAGATAATGATTTGACGTATGAAATAGAAAGTTGGTGCATTTGACTGCTTTGTGTTCTGTCTTTATGGTTGGATTTTAGAACTAGTATTCGAGCTTTGAATTAATTGAATTTGGGTTGATATTTTGATCATGACTAATATTTTTTTTATCAATACTGAGTAAAGGCTATCAGTTAATTGAACTGATTGAATTTCAATTGAACTGATTGAATTTGGGCAAGTATGTGCAGTTGATGACCAAGTTTTCTTTTTCCTTGCAAATGTTTTGGCTAGAATAGTTGAAATTAATTGCTCTGTGTTCTGTCTTTATGCTTTTGTATTTGTAACTTGTATCGGAGTGTTGGAATTATTGATTTGAGTACGCATTTGAGTTGATTTTCAAGTTTTTCTTTTTCTTTTTTTGGTGGGGCTAGAATTTATAGCGTTCATGTTAAGAGAAAATTAAACTTTCTCGAGACTCAAAAGCTGCGCTTATTTATTTCAATTTTTATTATGACATTTAGAACACGGAAGCTTAAGGAAGCAATGAATGAAAGTGAAATCTCCATGTTGAAGAAGAAAAATGATCATCTCTTTACATAAATTGTGAATTATGTGAGATATTTGACGACTTACACTTGCATCACATCATTTCTTGTATACACTTATTTTGCTTTGCAGTTACTTTGACTAATATCATTCTTTTGTGAAGTATCGAGGGGACATCAAGGCTAATCATTGAACTTTGAGTCTTAGGCCCAGTTTGTGATTGCTATTTGAGTGTTGCTTCTGTTTTTTTTTTCCTTGAAAATTGTAGCTGGTGGTGTTTAGTAAATACTAACACACTTGCATTTTAAACTTTGATTATGCTCTTTTAGGGGTGCTTTTAGAAGTCTTAGGGGTACCTTCAAAAATTGTTTCTACTTTTCTATCAATAATTACCCAAATACCTCAATTATATTTGCTACATTCTCCATACATACCTACTTTTACCCTTTAACAATAAAAGACAACACTTTACCAAACAACACACTAATTATCAAAGCAACTTTTAGAATTTATTTACCAAACACTAGGATTATACCGCTTTTAGAATTTTGGGTTAATAAATAACTTTAAGAAACTAATTTTTAAAAGCACCAGTATTCCCAAACTAGGCCTTAATTACGACAGGGGTAGGCATATGAGATGTCCATTCAACATGGTAGCACAGGTCCAGACCCCAGACACAGTAAGGTAAGACTCAATGGTGCACTAACATGAAATTTCGAAAAAGAGTAAAGGTAAATTAGTGTGCCAGATGAAATATAATAAGATTAATAACTATGTACCTGGTAATCTTCAAGTCCCACCTTCTCCAAGATCCTCTTGGAAGCAGTCACCTCATCGCATCTACCAATAAATCAATCATATCCAAGCAAGTGAGGAAATTTTAGTTTAATGACAGAGCATAAGAAATTAGAAAGGTAGGAGAATAACATCTCATTAGTTCTAACAATTTGACTACCTTCCATCCAAAACATCAGGAGCAAGGATGCCAAAACGACCTATGAATTCATCGAATGTTCTTCTGGTAGGGAATCCAGCACAGCTAATTCTAATTGCCTCCATGACTCCCTATAGTAAGATAAATATCAAATACAGGAAAATATCTTTGTTTCATAAACCATAGTTAAATGATTAAAACACTCAAACCTACCCCACAACGGAGTTGTTGTAGTACATTAAAATTCTCAAATATTGAAGGCTTCAAAAGATTATTTGGCTTGACACAACGAATATAATGTGGCTCTGTCGTGCTAAGTGTCTCAAGCAACGATATCAATTGTTGCTGCAAGAGTACATGGAAAAATGCACAAGTCAAGAGCAACGTAAACAAATAGCTTTAACTGGATTTATTAGGGGGAAAATTAACCTTAAACCGAGAACCTATTGATGAAAATTTTGATGATTTTGAAGATTCCTCCGGTAACAGTGGGAATAAGCCTGAAACAAAAGAGCACTTTGAGGCACTTAAGAGTGCCTGATGCTCACTAACAACATAATCTTTGTTCTTATCAAGAAAGTGCTCGGTTTGGTAAGTGACCTGAAATCAAAAACACGCGTAGAAGAAATTTATACCATGGGCATAAATTTTATTTTACCATTCTGTGGACCCCAAAAGAGAAACATCCAAACTTACATCACCAGCATAATGGCAAATGGTGAAGTCAGTACGAGACAATTTTGGCTTATTGAACCGCTTATGATCTTTGAATGTCTGATATAGCTTTTCCGCAAATGTTTCATGTGTCGATCTTGGGAACATACTACAAATAACAAAGAATAAAGATATCAGCAAAAGATATGCACACACTAATATAGCGTGGCGTAGTAGCACTAAGTAAGACCAGGAGTAGCCGGTCAGTTTCATATTCAAATACTTACCAAGCCTCATCCAGAAGAGCAATGATGCCACCTGGTTTCTGAAGTACAATTGGAATATATTAGAAATACATATATACTAAAATAATAAGACTAAGGCTAACTTGAGATTACAGAATGCTAGGAAGTGAAGAAAGGAGAAGTAAATCCATTTTCCTTCTTTTGACAAAGCTATTGCTTAGAAAAGATATGAAGATCAGGACCAATCTGACAATAGGTGGCCACACAATCCACGGCTAATACAAAGTACAAGAGACTTATGGGTTCAACAGACAGATGCCAACCTTTTCAATGAGATCAAGTATATCTTGATTGTCAACGAACTCTATGTAACTCCAGTCAATTTCTTCCCTTGTATACTCTTCTTGCTCCATCTTAAAAACATGCTGTCAAAATTAAGAAACATCTGTTAAGTAATTTAGAAGAGCAATCTTAAAAAGATATTAAACTGAGAAGTAATGCACAAACCTGATTAAAATGCTGCTGCAGTTTCTCATTTGTTAGATTAATGCAGAACTGCTCAAAGCTGCATAGAGCCAATTAACACATGATTATTGAAAAAGAAAACAGATGAACCATTACAATCAGAAATGTATTCCTATAAAAATAACTGTAGAATTGGAACTCTGTGGACCACGTCTATCTGAAGTGAAACTATTGGAATGGACTCGTGTTGGAACTACATGCATTTTACAAAATAAACTGGTCTAAGTAATCAGCTGATACCATGGAATATACACAAGCAAACAGGAAATTCATGAAGCTCTTTGCAATATAATAGCAACCTAAACTACAAAAACAAAAGCATACCGCTTAAGCACCTGTTTGTCTTGAAACTCTCGAAGCCATAGATATCCAGGACACCAATCAAGCATTTTGAATCAGGATCTTGACCAATAGAATTGTTTATCTTGTTTACAAGCCTGGATTATAAATTGACATAAGACTACAGCAAGCAAAATATGAAAAACTAAAGAGGAAAATATCATCTTTCGAACTGGGACGCACCAATCAAATAATCTTGAATAAACTATTCTTGCTAAAGCATCTCTACTGACAGCTGCAGCTTCAGAATCAAGGCTCTTTGTTATTGCCTCGTCACGACTCACAATCACGCGTTTACACAAGGAATCTTCAAGAGCCTTCTCATCACACCTGAGCAATACCTTTTTATGAGCTTGCCTTTCACCATTTCTCAAGACTCAACCTTCATAAATTAAAGTAATAGTAGAGCGAAACAAGTCACCAACATAAAAAGTTCGGATGCAGTTCGCAGATGGAACCTAGAATTATCATCCTTAGGTTCCGAAGAATCTGTGTCTGTGCCCTTGGCAAACTCAACGTTTCCCAGGTGAAGAATTGCAGCCACAACTCGAAATATTGCTTCCTGTAAAAAATAAAAAATAAAAAATTGGATTTTTTTCGGTGATAAAGAAACTCTAACTCATTGACAAACATGGTACTACCAGCTATTGGGTACCTGCTCATCTGAACTTATCCCAACAATATCCATGGCCTTCCTTGTTGCCAGGTATTCCTTGGAATCGTCCAAACCATCCAGCTCAAAACAATTTGTTTGGTTCAAATAATGGAACATCCTTGGATTTCCCAGTTTGTACCTCTCCACGTCCTATGGCCAGGAAAGAAACTAAAGTATATCATAGAGAATCGAGGATAGCTGAAATAATAAAGTATAACCAGATTCAAATAAAAGCTATTGTGGGAGAGATTGGGCTTCTTCGCAATACAGTATTATTCCATTAAATTTTCATTACCTCGGGTGGAGCAGCACAAAGCATATAGAAGCAGTGGTAATTTCTCTCGGGATCCGAAACTTGACAAACACGGGATCTTTCAAGTAAATATGTTCTAATAGCAGCTCCTGAAATCCTCCCACGTTGATCAAACTGGATTTCCACAAATTTCCCGAAACGACTGAAATCATATAACATCCATTTTAGACGTACTTCAATAAGATGAACAAATTAAATGAGCAGAATTATATAAATAAAAAAAAGACCGAACTGAATTAATATACCACCTTGAATTATTATTTCTGACAGTCTTTGCATTGCCAAATGCTTCTAAAACAGGATTGGACTGTCAAACAGAGAAAATAAAATTAAGTAATGAATCCAATGCATACTTGTAAATCAGACTATGACAGTATCCACTATCAGAAATCAATAGTGAACAAATAAAATGGTCAGTTAATGACAAATCCACCTCCAAGACTTGCTGTTCAACAGTTCGACCCTCAGCAGCAACTCGTCCCCCCATATAGGCAAGATATTGCATGAGCATTTTTGTGCTCTCAGTTTTACCAGCTCCACTTTCACCACTAACCAAAATCGACTGACTAATTCCCTCATTAATCATCTGCCTGATTAGGAAACAGTTCTTTTGTCAGAAAAGGATTAAAAAGTAGAAAAGCAAAGGTGAAGGTCTCAACAGTCCGCAGATTGCAACTCAACCAAGGACAAAAGGAAAAGAACTTAAGTTTACCTATATGCAGCATCTGCAATGGCAAAAGGGTGGGGGCTAAGCTCCCCAAATTCAGCGCCCTTATACTGTTCCATCATATGACGCGCATACAGATGAGGCAGCCTTTGGAAAGGGTTCACAGCTATTAAAATCCTTCCCGTGTATGTCTGAAACACCATCATGCAAAGTTAACCTCAAGCAAGAAATGTTAAAGGACTACCAAAAAATTGACGGCTAAATGGATCACCGACAGGAAGAAACTTCTTAAGAACTCACATATATTTCATTCATGTCATATCTAGATCTTAGATTCTGAAGAACCCCGGGTTCATGTAGATAAGCTAGCTTTGTCATGTCATCCACACCACAAGAAGGGGCTTCAACATCTTTTGGATACACATTAGATGAATCTGCAACAACCTACAAAGGAAAGTAACAAAAACAAGCAGAATGATGAACACCTCATTTTCTTGTCACTCAACAAATAATTGGTTGGTTAAGAAAATAATTATGTTAACAAAGGAATCATAGATAAATAGATGATAATAACAAAATTAGGCATTAAAATCTGGAAAATTCGGAACACTCAACAATATTACACTTAAGTTTCTTTCATTCATTTGATTATGAGTAGAGAAACAAAGCACTCACCAACTTTTCTGAAGCAGTGTGTATCTTAACCTCCTGACCATCAACTTCCACGACTTCCCCATCGACCCAAGCTACCTCGGGATCTTCTACCCACACATGAGATCCAACGACTATATTGACTGGGACACTCTGCATACAGTGATAATTATTCAGCAAATTCCGACTAGCTTCCATATTTGGAAAAGAGAAACAAACATAGAGTATCAACCAGAATTTCCAAATAGCTAAGATGCAAAAGCACGGAGAATATACATTACTTCAGAAGACATATAAACTCAGAGATGCTAACAAAACAAAAATATGAAAACCATAAAGCTCTAAGTAATTGCACATCAAAATGGTACAAACCACTCAACGATGCCAAGATACTTATTGGACTTTCATGTGTTGACTACAGCAGGTTGACAATATCACTTTTAATTTGTTCCTTTTTGGGTTGCTTCATTTATTCCAAAATGCCGTGTGCACTCTGGTCATTACATTATATAAGGGTCTTATCTTTGAAGTTGACCTAGGGAAACAATTTAGTATTTACTTAATCCAACAAGAAACAGCTCAGGGTAAATTTTCTAGCAAAACAAACTCAAAATACATTTGTTGCCAGTCAAAGCAATCAAATCATATAGGGTGAATTTTATCACAAACAACTCTATAGTGACTCCGGCTATGTGTGGGCAGGCGTGAGTGGGTGCACATGTGTGTGTGGGCAAAAAAAATCCAGGCAAGAAACCATGCTGGCACAGTAGCACGCGCTAGGCAAGCTACCATAAAGGCAAGGAGGGCAACCTCCTGTCCTACACTCTTGGGTGAGGGATGAGAATGTATCATGAATCTACTTGTTACAATGCCTTCTAAAGCCGTGTTGACATTGAGTTCGATTGGAACGTGTTTGTACTGGGTAATCCCAAGGAGGATGACCCTGGGAAGGTTTACCGCTGCAGAGATAATTTTGCCTGAAGTGGACGATATTTTACAATGTAGATTCATACAAATTCGGTCTAAAATTTAATGCCTGTCAAAATTGGCCACTTTTGTCACTGATAATCAAAAGAATCAAATTTCTACGTACTTGCAAAATTACATGTATCTAAATACCAACATTCCAGCTTAGAAATAGCTAAAACCTAATTAAAAAGAAAAAAACAATACCATATCTCAGAAATTAAATCCGATGGCTGGAGAGATGGAACCCTAGGTCGTCCTCGTCAAGCGTGCAATGGCGGCAAAAGCATGAATCTGTATATATATACACAATGTGCTATATATACATGCTTTTGCCCAGATTGAAACTCTTTCTTCTACCTCCAATCAATCAATTACTGTCCCTTTCCAATCCTCTCTCTCTCTCTCTCTCTGTGGATGGTTAAATTGGAATGGGAAAGGGTTGAAGACGTTGACTAATTGATTCTCTCTCTAAACCAATTGAAAAACCCCTCTGCAATGTCGTCCCTAGAATATGTCTCTCTCTCTCTCTCTCTCCCGCTGTAAAATCTCTCCCGGGATGGTGACTGAATACAGACGGTAACGCGTACAAATATGGTTTCCTATTCTGTTGGTAAATTACAGTTACGGTCCCCATGTTGAGACTAATTTAAATTGGTCATCTTACCTTTCAATTAAAACACAAAACAGTCAAAGGTTTTGTAAAGAGTACGAATTCGATCCTCAAATTAAAAAAAAATGACAGATAAACTTTTGCAGTAGTTTTTCAATATATAAATCCTAGTGTAGTCTTCGTATTTATCAAAGGCCTTCTATTTCATGTACATTTTCATATTCCAAGAGAAAGCAGAACCATGGGTAGACCGAAAGGGAGGAGTGACAGGAGGGGCCATAGCCCCTGATCTCGGAAATTTTCATAAAATTTATGTGTAAAATCGAAAATTTTCCAAGTATCCCTTTTATTTGGCCCCTTGGAAAAAAATAATAATCCTTCTTTATATACATGAGTCGGCTCCCCCAGCGCAAATTCATGGGTACATCAATGAGAAGAACAATACGATTTATGTTCATTAAGCTCCTATTACTAAGTAGAATTATAGACGGGTAAATTACTAGGAGGAGATGATAACATAAAAGATTTATAATTCAATTCTACTTAAATAATTCTTTATTCAATTTATATGACTTTCACGATTTAGGATGACTTTACAATTATAAACGAGTTTTAATCATGTAGTGCTTTCAATGCAGAAGGATCACTGTTGTAATTGAACATATGGAAACCAAATGAGATCTTTGTATAACTATGGGAACCAGTTTTGTAATTATTTCCTATTTGGCCGAGTAACATCACAAATATTCGCATTTATTGTTTCATTAAATTTGGAGTAATTGTGTTCCCAGCTTTTCACGATATAACAATAAAATTGGATGTATAAGTTTATAAATTTTTATTTTATTAAATTTAAAATTTAAATAATAAAATGCTACTTATTTTTAAAATAATAAAATTAAAAAATTAAAAAACATATTAAAAGGACGATGTTAAATTAGAAGTACAAAATTATTATATAGAATGTTAAATTATTAAAATATTTTCAATTGGTTACAAAAGAGCATGTGCATTCTATGTTTTTTGACTAAGATTTTATATAAATTGGTCATCGTGGTACCCTACATAGTCAGTCAGGTACTTATTTGCGGTCCCATTATTGGAATCGGTCTCGCTTTTATTTTTATTTTCACGACTCTCTATCGTAGATATATTTAAAATTTTGATGCTTTTCGGTTACTCTATCATACTTGCTTCCAATGTGGTGAACCAAGTCCATACTCCCTCCCGAAGCACATAGTCGAGATCATTTATAAAATTTATGAATCATTTTCATATCAATCTTATTTATTTAGTTTGTAGATAATTTTTTGTAATGATATTATTTTTGTAATGCATGTAAGTTTTGTATGCATTACATTTTGTTGGTACGAGATTTAGCTCAGTTTTGGATTGTTTTCTTATTGTCTATTTCTACTTTTATTTCTTGTAAATTATATCTCAAAATATTTGTTAAACTCTAAAGAACTTATCTTTAACAATTTGTTTATGCTTTTTAAAGGTATTTTTTGAAGCAATTTTGGGAATGCTTTAAAAAGTTATTTCTATTTTTTTTCCATTAATTAGCATAATAACCTCAATTATATTTATTACATTTTTAATACATAACTATTTTTTCTTTTTATAATAAAAGTATTTCTTTAACAAATACTACACTACTTAACAAAACAACTTCAAATTTATTTAACAAATAGTAAAATTATACCCTTTTTATAATAAAATTTTAAAAATAATTTTAAGAATAAAAAGTAACTGCATAGTTTAGGCCTAAAGCATTCTCTCTCCAGTATTGTTCCTCTACATTGGGTACCTACTTGTGAAAATGTGGAGTCATTTTGCTGGTCCAAGTATAACTGGACAGAGCTATGGGATAAATAAATTGGATTAAAAATGGACCCCGTTGTGATATTCTTTATTACAAAATTCAATAAAAGTCTTCATTTTAAAACTGGCGTTCTTATTTAAGTTATTTTTGCAGGTAAAATTTTATTTAGTTGATAGTCGAAAACTTTTCCCTGCCTTTCAAATTACGGAGATTTTATAGGTTTTTCGTGATTGAGAGAAATTAGTCAAAATATCAACAACGAAAAAAATATATGAAGAGATAAAATTGGTATCTAATACATATAATGCTCATTTTCAAAAGATTGGCGATAAGTGATAGACGTTGCAGTTTGTGGTAGATAACTAGGAATGGAATGTCCCCATTTCTTCTTTTTTTAAGAATAGGAATCATTCCAATGACGACAAAATTTAGAATAAAATGATGGAATAGAATTTACCCTAAAAAAATGATAGAATAGGTTGGTCTTTTTGTTGCTTCAGTCTATATATCTAAGCTAATATTGTAAGTTCTTGGCTAGTAAGCCCGAGAACACTAAATTCTACTAATTAGTTACCAAATGTTAAGGCATAATATAGAGTCTATGCATGGCCCTCTATTATTAAATAGATATTTTTCATAATTTAAGGATTTTAATATAATTTTGATTGATTGATCATGTATAATTACTTATCGTGAAAATACAAATTTTCTTCTTCCTTTGTTAACCCAATGAGAAAATCAACATTCGAACTAAGTCTTGCTAACTCTCAGAGTGACTATTCAATTCACCTTAATTTTAGGATTTCTAAATAGTATAAAACACAAAAAGAGTGAATTAACAGTTCTTTTATTACTTTGACCATTGAAATGTTAAAGATTAATTGATTTATAGACTGACTGCTTGCCATCAAAACCTGACTTTGATGGGACCCAACTGACTAGATTATCTAAAATTAACACTAAGTTACATTACTCCTAGTTACACTAAGTAATAAAAAAAAATCTGATATGTTGTTTATGTTATTCTCTTTGGATCCGACCTTCAAATTTATAGAAATCAATTGTTGCAACTGCTTGTAATTGATGCACTTTAATTATGTCCGTTGGATCTTCCTTAAATTTGATTTCACGGCTGTTGTAGTGCCCCAAAATTTTTTACTACTCCCAAGTATACTAAAGGGTCCACCATCACATCAAATACAAAATAAATAACAAACATTTATAAAATAAATATCAAACTATTCCAAAATAGAAATAACATCCACTATCCATTTGGTTTTCTTAAAAAATTTTATGGCCTATACCATTATTCAACGGAAATAAAAAAAAATAACTCATCTCGGCCATTGGCTTACAACTGTCTAAAAAATATACTAAATCCAGTACTAAATCATTATAAGAACTATAACTCCCGAGTGAGCTCTAACATATCCTATCTATAGTTCTTGTGCTCCCAAGTCCTAGGTACTACTTGACGTTTTCATGCAAAACAATAGAAAAATCTACCAAGCAGGTATGAGTCAGAAACAATACCACAATTCTAATGAAAAGTACAGTGTATGATAATGTAGCATGTGGCATCGATAATAAATGTAAAGAAAGTACAGAAGTACAGAAATGTGTAAAAACTATAAAGTTCAGCTACAACTACCAATCCAACCATGCTATAAGACATCGTTACTGTCTATCGGGATACATAGTCCTCTCACATCCTACTGAACACTCGAAAACTATGTCCCCGATGTAAACGACCATACTATGGGTCAAGGTATGAGTACTCATATAATATGACCACCACAAAAGACTGTGTGCAAACAGTCAACACAAAAAAGCTGTATGCTAAAGACCATCGTAGGAGGCTTGCGTGCCAACGACTACCATAAAAAGAACCTGTGTGCCATGCCACCACAGGAAGAACCTGTGTGCCAACCGCCAACACGGAATGGGTATTTCTCTATGTGTTAACTACTCTAATCTTATATTTTTAGAAATTTTAGGTGTAACATGTCCGACTCTCTAAATCCATCACAACCATGCCTATTCTCATATACAAACTCTTAAGGCATGACAACAATATTGATGCATCATTCAATTATTTAATTTCACATCTTAACTTGGAATTAACTAGCTAATATCTATGTACGACCAAGTTCAGTTATTTACTTAAGTTGAAGTTGTAACAATTGTTTAGTATTTTAATAATATCTCTCAAAATATAAGTCCGATTAAGACTTATGATATACCTTTGGAAAGATATTTCATTTATCTATGACTTTTATGTTTAAAGAAAAATTTAATTTAAAACGTAAAAGGTTCAAAACAAAGCTGGAAATGCTCAAGTTGCCAACAGAACAAAAGAAAATGTGACAGTAGTTTGGTATTTTGATAATATCTCTTAAACATTAAATCTGATTAAGGGCTATGATGTACCGTTAGAACGATATTTTATTTATTTACGATTTTTGAGTTTTGAGAACATTTTAATTTAAAGCGTAACAAGATCAAAATAAAGTTTGAAATTCTTAGGTTGCCAACAGAATAGCAGAAAATGTGATAGCTTTTCAGTATTTTGGCAATATCTCTCAAACCGTATATCTAATTGAGGCCTATAATATACCGTTGGAAAGATATTTCATTTATTAAAGGGGTCAAAATAGAGTTCGAAATGTTCAAGAAAAATGCCAACAACACCAGCGAACAGTATACCCCAAATTCCACAGTTTTAATCATACAATCTTTGCTATAAAATTGCTAAGAGATTTCCGCAACGTACCTTATATGAGACAAAAGGATTTCCCTCGAAAGCTCAGGATTTAGGAACCCTAACACGTTTCTCTATCAAACATCACCCAAACGCAAACCTACTACTACAATTGAACGATGAATTGAATTTAAAACAATTAGCTATACGTCAATTCATCTTAAAATTCCACTTTTTATGAATTTGAAGAATCAAGGGTATGAACGATCCTAAGAGATAAAAGACACTACTTACGTCACAACGAGGACGGGACGAGGATTCCAAATCTGGGATTAGTTTTTCTCTTGGCCTTCTCCTCCTCTCGGATCAAACAAGTTTTGGGCAAGGGTAACTTCTCCTCTTCTATCTTCCCCTCTCTCTGTTAAATGTAATTTATTATTATGCATATTGGAAATGGAGAGAGAGAGGAAAGGAAAGGAAAGGTAATACCTTGCCGTTCCACTTTCACTTCATTGCAATTTAGTCCTCCAAATCCATTGTTTATTCGAATAAATCCCCTTTTAATTTTTAGGGTGTTGCAATTACCTTTCTGTTCCACTTCCACTTACTTGCAGTTTACTCATCCAAGTCTATTGTTTATCCGAATAAATCTCTTTTTATTATTAGGGTGTTACAGTTGTAATTTGGACCGTCTTATTTAACTATTTTGTCTCCATTTTGAAACTTGGATAATATAGTGCCACTTGTCCCGCTACTATCCCAACTTTCAGGCGGCTTGACACTTGTTTATCATCATCATTCAAGTCTTGAAAATTTCAATAAATTGGGTTGGCTAAATGGAACAAAATAAGATATCACGTTCGGTCATTAACGTAAATTTTTAGACGACACTCATTCCTGTCAAAAATATTTACGCGTCCAACATCTTAATACACATGTCAATTTGTAATACTTGTATTCATGAGTTAGAGGTCTATCTCTATCTTTTCTATCCGTTCTCACTCCAATACTCTTGTATTTTCTACGTGGTGCTCTCACCAGTCCCCTTCTTATATGTCATAATCATTTCAAACGCCTCTCTCTGATCTTATCTTCAATTGATGTCACTCCTAATCTAGTCTTAATCGCTTCATTTATAATATTATCTTTTATAGTTTTCCCATATATTCTCCTCAATATACACATCTCTACAACAATTATCTCGTGTTTATTTTATTTCTTAGTAACTCAACACTCACAATGGCTTAACACTTGCCTATACTTTATTAAATAATGCCTATCAATTTTATGCATACTATATAATACGTTACACACATAATGCTATAAAATATTTCTTTGTGTCCACTTGCGACATTATTTAAAGTTCGAAATTAACTCATGATAAATTAATTTCTAATCAACTCTTATTATTATGGGTTTTAACACATAGATTAATGAATTAAATTAAATTTCAATCTTTCTTAGGCTCTTTTTAATTTAACTTAATGAATTTACTATTCACAAAAAATATTATATGTAAACATGCTCCCATCCAAGTGGCTTATTAAGTGCGATACTAAAATAATCTACTAAGTATTTGCTTTATACTTTTAATAATACTGCGGTACATGTCAGACTTTTATTTGGAGGACGTGGATGTCTCGAAAGCTAAGCTAAGGCTTTCAATCCAAAGCAGAGAAGAACGAAAAGTGAATTATATTCATTGTAATAAAGAAGATGATTTCAAATCCTTCGGTAAAAGGAAGCGAACAAAGTCCACTTTCTAACTTTCCATAGTTAGCGGTCTAAAAAATAAGTAAATACATGTGGATGCATTTTCTTCTAAATTTCAAGCTTTTTATGAAATGAACTACACGAGTAGTCTTATATCACCTTGTCAATTTTACGTCGCTTCCGATGCCACTTTCTTTTCTAATACAAATTTACTAAAAATTAAAATAAGCACTCCCTTCCATTTCTTACTATAGTACGTATCTTAATTATCTTAGGTTATTTTACAAAATTTGAAAACTTGTCTAAAATTGAGCATATCTTCAAAATTTTCAAGATGCATTTTTGGCTCAAATGGTATAGCATGACATTACTGAGAAACAAATGACCCTATTTGACATTTTTCTAGGCCAAATTTTTTCCCATTGGCATTTTAAAGAGAAAATCTCATATAAAGTACATATGAAATGCTTCTAATATCACCTTCTTATAATTACTCTTACCCTTGATTTCAAATGGAGAGTGTATATATATATGAGCCATTATTAGAAAGTAGACCGAAGCTATGAAAAGCATAAGCTCATTCTTTAAAAATCCCAAAAATACGGTTTCAGCTGCAAATCCAATCAATCACAGTGTAACGCATAGAATCCATAATCTAGATAACAAGACAGAAATATTGAGGAAATAATGTAATTTTATTGATTTGAATTTAAGTAAATACATTCCTCTGTAATTTCTAAATTACAAGAAATAAAATTCTTTGATTCTTCTCCTCAACTTGAACTTGATTTGGTTGACTTTGACTCGAGCGTTTGACGACTTGTTCTCGAGTTGATGTACTTTGACTTTTCTTAATGTCTTGAGGGTCTTGCGACTTGATCTCAATAAAT
>MKEJ01048534.1:0-20532 GCA_001753735.1 Embelia ribes | reverse complement strand
TGGATCTGGTATGTTGGTTTATAAAATTGGAATTGGGTAACACACTCGCTCTCCCGGGTCTCGGGTGCTTGGGATCCGGGGGCGCGACAGATAGTTTGTGCCAAGTTATACTTAACCGCTTCCATAGCCCTCATCAAACTTAAGGCGTCTAATTGAACCCCCTCAACTTAATCAATTCTTACTTGGGCTTGTAGTGGAACACAAGGTCGACTATTAGGAACCTATTCCTCGTATCCCTCCAAGTTACCCACGCTAACTTCTTCTAAGTCAAGAATACCCCCGGCTTTCTGAATCTTAGTTTCTCGAGACCCACAACACGATCACCCGAGCACCAACTCTATGGCCTCGACCAGCACGATGTCTACCACTTTTGACTCGTCTATGTATACTTTCTCTAGCCATACTTCATTTCACTTCACAATAAATACCACAAAAAGGACATAAGTTTACTCTCAAACAAATGCCTTAACGCTATTCCACGTCTTCGTAAAAGAAACTTCAAAACTTCTATAAATGCAACTCTTCATGTTGCAAATACAATGCACGCACTAGCAAACATTACTCATGCGATACTACAACACACGCTTTAACTTCTAATAAAGCAACTATAAACAACCAAAACACCTACACTTTCGACCCTTTCCTACCCTCAAGCCACCAAGATTTATCTAACCCGGTTAAGTTCTGATACCAATCTATAGCGCCCCCAATCCCATAAAACCCAGGAGGCGAGTGTGATCCCTTTTTAAAGAAAAGGAAATGAAAAATATATGTTTTTAAAGAAAGAAAATAAAAATGGGATTTACTTCTACAATGCTTTCTTCCACATCTTATTCTACAACATGAGCTTCATCAGGATACGCAAAAGAAAAATATAAATAGCTTCATATAGCTTGATATCAACTCAAGAGTAAATACTATGTTTACAACTCCAATCAAGCTACATGCTTGAATAAATAATAATATATACAACCCAAGAGTTTTCATAGAGTATCTTACGTTTTATTCTAGTCCGAACAACCTCAAAGGCTACAGTAAAGTATAATACAAAATACAACTTCCAACTACATCTTGTGTCGAAATGAATCTACAATATAACTGCAACTACATTACTTCTATGGCCAAAGTAACAACATGAATGTGGCCAAATAAAATATAAACTAGCATGTTTATCTTCAAAAATATGTACAAGAAACATTTGAACCAACTTAAGGATGCCTCTCGCTAGCCTCCGTACAATATTATGATACAAAATGGAAAAGAAAGTTGCACGAGTTAGTCTACTAAATAGCCTGATACATGTGATGCTATGCGGTGCCATTGAATGTAAATATGCCACATGTAAAAATGAATGTAATGCAACTTCAATGCAATATAACTGGACAACGACTTCGACTTCGCTATAAGACTTCAACTTCTAAAAGTTTGGGACTAGCATCTAAATTGGTTTTCTTCTAAAACAAGGTTCCTTCACGAGCCTATACGTTAGATCTCTCTCTTCATGGAATATTTATATTTTATTTCTGTTGTGCTCTGAATCCCGTAAAACTCAGGGATGCGATCCTATTCCCTTTTTAAAGAAAAGGAAACCAAATATATATATAATTTTCAAGAAAGAAAATAAAAATTGGATTTCTTCTACTTCACTTCTTTCCTTTCTCATTCTACAATAGTGTCTAACATCGGAGTACGCAAAAAGAAAAGCTACACAATAACCTTCATATGGATTTTATATTGAATCAAGATATATATACTTAGCCTGTATACGGCTTTTACATCAACACATAAGTAAACGCCCTGTTTACAACTTCAATAAGCGAATTACTTCAAAAAAATATAATCTCATAAAAACCCCATGAATCTACAAAAGTATATTACACTTTTATTCTAACCCGAACAATCTCAAGGGCTACAACAAAGTGTAATACAAAATATACAACATCTAATTACAACTTCAAATACTTCAAATATATACAACATCATGAACTTCAACTACATTACTTTTAGGCCAATAATAACATGAATGAGGCTGCAACAAAATAAGATGCAAGAATATATCTTCAAAAATATATATATCAACTTCGGGCCATTTCAAGGATACCTCTCACTAGCCTCCGTGCCTACAATGATGTTATGATACAATATAGAAAAGAAAAATGCAAGAGTTAGACTACTAAATAAAACAATACGTGCGATGCTATACGGTGCCATAATGTGTAAACATACCACATATAAAGATGTATGCAATACAAATTCAATACCATGCAACTCGACTCGACTTCACTTCTAAACTTCAATTTCTAAAAGATTGGGATTAGTGTCTAAATTCATTTTCTTTTAAAACTAGGTTCCTTTGTGAACCTTCTATAAATCGTTCCCTTTGTGGAATGTCTATATGTAATTTCCCTAATCAGGTTTCCAGATTTTCATGGTAAGGTGCTAGGCCTTCTCTTTGCTTTTATTCTTAAACTTCGTAAAACATTGATACTTTGCCCCAAAAAGAAATGGAAAATGAATCAATTTCCCATGAATGCAACACGACTTCCTTCAATTATTATCATGTTTAAAACCTCAAAAATTCAATATTTTAACTTCAAACACTTCATACTTCACTTCGATAAATAAAAATGATCATCCCTCTTTCAAATATAAACCAAATTCTTCTCTTTACTTCTATTCAAAACTTCAATTTCTTAGGAAAATCATTTCCAAACTTCTCGTTTATCAAAAACTCTACTTTAGTTCAACATACGTGAAATTGTCACTTTAATGCACATATGTCAATACAATGACAATATAATTTACTCATCTTGTAAATATGCTTCATTCATCTTCTAATAACTTCAAACAACTATAATTCATCTCCAGTTCAACTTTTATGAATTAAACTACAACTTCATACGATTCACAAAAATGTACACACATAAACTCATATGTATATTATTATTTTGTAGGTTACTCATACCTATTAGTTCGCTAGAATACATTCGAGAGCTAATCATCAAAAAACCCAAAATCTTCTTCTTCTTCACCCTTCGATTTGTTCTAACAAACAAAATCAAATAGTTAAACATCGAGGATTAAAGGTTTTCTACTCCTCACGAGGATAAAAAAATCAATTAAAAAGTCTCGTACCATCTAGGCACAAAAAATTAGAGAAAACAAACGGAAAGGTTGAAAGAAAAACTTATGTGGAAATGATCCCTATGTTTCAAGGATCAAGAATCTACTCTTAGTTTTTGGATTCACCTTCGGGAACTAGATTGAATCAAGACTTCTATCTCCAAGATTCACTTCTCCCTTTTCTCTCTCTCTCTACCTTCTATTTTCAGAATTAATGGGGTATGAGAGATAAAATGTGTCATAAAGCAATGGGGTCCATGACCTTTTTCACGCTGACAGAGTATATCGATACATAAGTGTGGTATACCGGTATATCCCTTAGTGTGCCGACTCCTAATGAGTTCTCCAACTAAAATTGGTAGTCAGTATACTGGTACACTCCTTAGTATGTAAGTTTCCAGTGAGCTCTCCAAACAAAACTAGAAGTCAGTGTATCAGTACAATCCTCGGTGTGTTGGCTTCTAGTGTGCTCTCTAACCAAACTGGAGGTTTGTGTACCGGTACTTAACCTCAGTATACTGGTACTCTTTGTGTACCAGTACACACATCCTGTATGCTGGTCCTCGAGCCCAAATCTGCTGTACGATTCTGTCGAAGTGGCAAATACTACTTAGTCATATACACTATTCGAGTACTACCACGCATATACTAAACCTCGTAAAGACCCGATGTCTCATAACTATACTATAAAAAAATGTCTTACATTTAGCCACATTCTATACTAATGCAACATAATCCTCTTACTTCTATAAATATATAAAGGCTTCATACACTTTATTTGGTAATATTTCATATACTTTCTTCCGACAATATTACAATAGTAATATTATATGCTTCTATAATATTATTATAAATGTAAAAATTTCATTATGAATTTTTGGGACGTTACAATTTTCCTGATTAGATTTCCTGGCTTTCACGGTAAGGCGTCGAGCCTTCTCTTTGCTTTCTTCTAAAGCTTCGTAATTTTTTACACTTATCCTAAAAAGAAATGGAAAATGACTCAATACTTCCATGAATGAAATTTCACAATTTAATAATCAAACTTCGTAAAATTTCGTTCTTTACTTCGATAATTACGTTGAGTACCACTCCTTCATAGAGAGCTCAAATTCTTCTCTTTACTTCTGTTGAAAATTTCACTTTCAAAACTTCAAATTATTTAAGAAAATTCATTTCCAATTTCTCGTTTATAAAAAATGCCACTTTAGTTCAAAACATGAACAATGTCACTTCAATGAATAAAATGTCAATGCATAAGACAATGTAATTCAATCTACTTCTACTCACGTTTCCTTCAACATGCAAACAAATTTAAATAGTAAACCATCTGCCTCTAATTACACTTCAAGAAATCATGCTACAACTTTATAAAATTTACACATAAGATGCACACATAGACTCACACATATATTGCTATTTAGTAGCCTACTCGTACCTATTATCACACTAAAACACTTTTGAGAGCCAATCGTCAAAATGCCCAAATCTCCTTCTTCTTCACCCCTAGGTTTGTTCTAGTTATCAAATCCGGATCAACTCAAACCTATATGTAAAAATGATCTACTCAACATAAGGAATAAGAATAACAACTTTAATTTTACGTACAAACTAGGCACAAGAATCGATGTATTATGAAAGAACAAGGCAAGGTTAGTGACTTACCTCAAAATGTACTATATGCTCCGAGGATAAAGAATATGCAAGTAGAATTTGTATTCGTCTTTAGGAACTAGATGGAATTGAGCCTCAAAGCTGCAATATTCCATGCCCCTCCTCTTTCTCTCTCTCTCTCTCTCTAAGTCAGATTTTTTGGGGAAAAGTGTAGGCAAAAAGTGTTGTTTCCCGCCACTTTAGTCAGTCAACTTTTAGTTGGATCGATTGGTTCCAACTTTTGGATCAATCTAAAAACTAGTTGGATCAATCGAACCTACTAGAATTTTGGGTCCTCACACCTCAGGTTGAAAACTTACAAAAACACTCATAATCAACCCAAGACACCAATAGAAGTGCTTTCCAAGTTTCGGATTATTGTTTGAGTGTTCGAAACTCAATTTACACAACTTTACGTGTCTACCGACAAACTCCAACACAACACCCCATCCAATCCACTTCGCACCATAAAATCCAACTCTCGTGTTCCTATCAACACATCACAATACCATTCTATTTCTCTACCAACTTGGCACATTATATTAGTACTACAAACTACGTGCTAACAATCGTAAAGACATGACGTCTCGTAACAATACAACAACACCTATGTCTTAACTCTTATGCCATATTCGATACTAATTTAACATGTCTTCTTACTTCAATATTTTTATAACATGCTAAGACTTCGTACTTCATTCCATAACAGTCGTAATCTTCTGTTCTACAATGATGCAATTATAATATTATATACTTCGATAATATTATTATAAATGCAAAAATTCACTCGCAATTTATGGAACGTTACAAAATGTACTGACTGATTCGAAGAAGATTGTAACGTCCTAAAAAATTCAACTAAATATTTCATCTTACAAATAATTTTAATTTTGATATTTAATAGTACTATTATAATTGTATGCATGGGGCGTAGTCATTTCAGAATAGTGTTGTCTAGGCATAGTACACATTATACATTTTAAATGTGTAAAAAGGGAAGTGGAAACTTAGTCAAACATGTCAGATTTTGCTTTGTTATGAGGGTACCAGATGAGTGTAGGGCATAGGGCATCGGGTAAGGCATCGGACGAATCCCTCCAGAACTTCATTTTTTGGTCAAAAGTTGAAAATTTTTCTAAGTGTTTTTTCCTATATTCAAAGGGTATCCTCCGGTGTGGCCGACAGTGGATAGGTGTTGGACAGGAAACTCCGAGGTATAGGAAGTGTCACCGGATGTATCAGCGTGCGAAAAAATACTTTTTACACATTGTTCCCCACTTATCTCCCTCATTATTTACTTTACCAAAAAAAAGGAGAAAGAGTGTGATGGTGATTAAAATTTTCTAAATCTTCTTTCCCTTAAATCATTTATCTTGGGTGGTTATCTGCCAATAAAAAGTTAATTTCCAGAATTCTTCCTTCAAGGAGAACATTTTGATGTAAGTTTTCCTTTCTATCTTATTGGTCCATTTTTTTCTTGGTTTCGGTGCATTGGTGGTACGTTGAAATAAAAGTGATATTCTTGTTCCTCACCTTGTGTAGAACAATTCTTTGTAGAGGTGAGTTATTGTTTGAAGAGCAGAGATAGATCAAAACGAAGGGCGAAGAAGAAACGATTTGGGGCTTTTGTATAGGAAGTCTTGGGGCAACTTTTAGCATATTTTTTTAGGTATGGTAGTCAACAAATTTTAATATAAAATTGACGACTTTGTCCGTATGTAGATGTGAATGATCCATCTTAAATGTGATATGTATGTATAATGGAAGTGGACGTAATTGAGACGTATATTGATGATTTGACATTAAAATGGTTTATTAGTCCAAGCACCTCGACTTGGGGTGTTCTAATGTTGTTCGTTCCGAAGAAGGATGGGTCGATGCGATGTGAATCGATTTTTACAAGTTGAATCGCGTGATAGTGAAGAACAACTATCCTTTACTGTGTATCGATGATCTTTTTGATCAACTACTGGGTTCTAGTTTCTTTTCCAAGATTGATCTACATTTAGGTTATCATCGATTGAAGGTGCAAAAAGAGGATATCGAGAAAATTGTGTTTCAAACTCTATATGGGCATTTTGAGTTCTTCGTAATGCCTTTTGGTTTGAGGAACGCTCCTGCGACTTTCATGAATTTGATGGATCGTATTTTCGACCCTTTTTTGGATCGTTTTATGGTTGTCTTCATTGACGGTAATTTCATATATTCACCTATAGTATAGGTGCACCGAGAACATCTTTGTGTGGTACTTTCTACTCTTCGAAAGCATTGACTTTTTGCGATTTCTCGAAATTTGAGTTTTGGATGCGCAAAGCATGATTTTTTTGGCCATGTTATTTCGGAGAGTGGAGTAGTTGTTGATCCATAAAAAATATAGGCCGTGACCAATTAGGAATGACCTAAGTTAGTGTTTTTCTTAGGGTTGGCCGGTTATTACCATGGCTTTATTAAGGACTTTTCTCATTTGGCTACCCCAATGATGAGACTTACTCACAAGGCGGTGAAGTTAGAGTAGAATGCAAAGTGTGATGAGGCTTTTCTTATTTTGAAAGTATTGTTAACCTCGGCTCCTATTCTTATCATCCTGGAGCTAGGCCTTGGTTACTCAGTGTATTGCGATGCATTAAAAGAAGTGTCGGGTTGAGTATTGATGCAACTTGGAAAGGTCGTAGCATATGCATTAAAGCAACTCATGGTTCATAAGAGGAATTGTCCAACTCGTAATCTTGAACTTAATACGGTGGTCTTTAGGTTGAAGGTTTTGTATCATTACCTCTATGGTGAGAAATTCGAGGTATTTTCTGACCATAAATCCAAATACTTGTTTATGCAACGTAATCTTAATATACATTAGATGCAGTGGATGGAATATCTAGATTAGTACAATTTCGATCTAGAGTATCATCCAGGAAAAGAGAATGTTTTCATGGACGCATTGAGTAGTAAGACTTGGTGTACTCTTGCATTTCTGGCGATAGTTAAATGGGAGATGTTATAGATATTGAACAATTTGGATTGGACTGCGTGGAAAAACTGGACATTGGTGCTAAATTGTATGCAATCGAAGTCATTCTAACTCTGATTACTCGAGTGATTGAAACTCAACGTGTGGATGATGAATCTAATGTGTATCATATTTGTATTCTTAGCAAGCATGGTTTTGATACATGGGCATTGGCGGAGGACGGTGGAATTCAATTCCAGGATTGTCTTTTGTTCCAGAATCTAATTGAGATGAAATTTTGCAGGAATCTTATCATTTTCATTTGACTGTACATTCCGGGGTACCAAAATGTTCTATGACGTTTTGTGACATTTTTTGTGGTCCAGAATGAAAAAGGATGTCGTGGAGTTCATATCATGGTATTTGACGTATAAGCAAGCGAAGGTTGAACACAATCATCCAGGTGGATTACTTAGACCATTGCCAGTTCCTAAGTGGAAGTGGAAATGGATTACAAAGGATTTAATAGTAGGTTTGCCTAAGTCACGATAGGAGAATGATGCAATATGGATGATTGTAGACCGAATGACGAATTCTGCTCACTTTTTTCCTATTCATACGACCGACTCAATTGAGAAGTTGTGTCGCAAATATATCAATGAGATTGTTTGATAATACCGGGTTTCTGTTTCGATAGTGTCTAACCATGACTTTTGATTCATTTTGCGTTATTAGTTGGGGCTTTAAGAAGCTTTGGGGACCAAATTGTTGTTGAGTACGTCTTTTCACTCACAGACTTATGACCAATCAGAGCATGTGATACAGACAATATCTTGCATGCTTGCGTGTTAGATTTAAGTGGAAGTTGGGAAGATCATGTGGGCTTAATTGAGTTTGCTTACAATAATAGTTATCACGCAAGTATCAAAATGGCACTATTTAAAGTATTGTATGGGAGACCATGTCGATCCCCTATTTTTTGGGCGGAGGTTAACGATAGAACGTTATTGGGTCCTGAGCTAGTAAAGGAGGAACATCTAGTTGATAAAAGAAAGGTTAGAGACGAGTCAAAGTTGTTATAAAAGTTATGCAGATGTGTTTAGGCGACCTTTATCGTTCGAAGTTATCGAGTATGTGTTTTTGAAAATATCTTCGAAGACGGGGATAATGCAATTTGGCAAGAAAGGGAAGTTATCTCCTTGTTACATCCCTTTCTGATTCTCGAGGTGGTGGGCGAGGTGACTTATCGATTGGATTTACCACCTTAGTGGGGATTCATCCGGTCATTCATATATCCATGCTGCAAAAATACATTCGGGATCCATTCCACGTGATTGACTTCGGTGATTTGTATGTAGTAGACGACATGTCGTATGAATTATGACTTATTCGTATTTTGAACTCAAAAGAGCAAACCTTGTGGAGGCATAGGATTTGTTTGGATAAAGTTCAATGGAAGCAAGGTACGAGAGAAAAAATGATATGAGAAGGCGAGGAAGCAATGAGGGTAGTGTATCTATATTTGTTTGTCAACTCTGGTGCATATTTTTCTTTTATATAGTAAGTGAGAACTTCGGGAACGAAATTCGTAACGTGGGGAGGATGTAACATTCAAGAAAATTTGACTATATTTTTCATCTTATTAATAATATTATTTTGATATTTAATATTATTATTATGATTGTATGCGTGGGGCATAGTCATTGCGGAATAGTATTGCATAGGCGTAGTACACATTATACATTTTAAACATGTAAAAAGAAAGTGGACACTTAGTCAAATATATCAGATTCTATTTTGTCTAGAGAGTGTCCAACCGGCTTAGGGGATTGGACAAAGCGTTAGACAAATCCTCCCAGAACTTCAATTTTTGACAAAATTTGTAAATATTTTTAAGTGTTTTTCCCTATTTCAAATGATGTCCATTGGGGTACCCGATGGTTGATAGGCGTCGGATAGGAGACTCAAGGTTGTTGGACATGTTGCCGAACACTCCACAGTACAAAAAAATACTTTTTAACCACTTGTCCTTATTTGTCTCCCTCAATTTTTCCCTAAAGCCAAAAAGAGAGGAGGGAGAGAGAGTATGGTAGTGTTCAAACTTTTTCCAATCTTCTTCTTCTTTAACATCTAGCTTGCGGGCTCGTATGCAAAAAAATAATAGGAAATTCTTGATCTTTGTTGCGTTGCCTTCAAGAAGAGGTATGATTTATTTCTTATCTCGTTCATTGGTGTCTTCTCATTTTTTGTGCATCTTTTGTACATGAAATTTTATTTGATGTTTTTGTTCCTTAACACTTGTAGGTCATTTTCTCCTATAGGTGCATTGTCATTCACATTTGTCTACTAGATCGAATTTTAGGACTTTTGCTTAGTAGTCTCGGAACGACTCCCAGCTTCTTTTTAGGTACGGCTAGTATCTTTTTAGGTACAGTAGTCAACAAAATTTAATATAAAATTGACAACTTTGACTGTATGTACACGTAAATCATACGTCTTGAATGTGATGTGTACGCATAATGGAATTGGATGTGATGGAGATATTTACTAGGCATAGAATATGCATAGACAAATTGATATGATTGATATGTCATATAAGTATAGTATATGCATAGATATATTGAAGTGATTGATACGTCATATAAGTGTAGAATAGCTTTATGTACAAAGTTTAATATCATGTTTATAGTGTAGTTGTTATCATGTTAATGCATGAATAATAACATGTTAATAGCTTAGTTTAATGCATTACATTGCATTCATGTGGCGTAATTTTGATTGAAATGAGTTCTTTTTTTTATAAAAGACATATGTCGGGCGTTGATCTTTTCCTTTCATTTTCGGGACATAAAAGTATCAATTTATAAAATGTGTAGAAAGTAATGACACGTACAGTCTTACCATGAAAGTAGAAAAACCTGATCGGAGATTATACTATTGGTCGCGTCACAATGCGGATGGTGGATCAATGAAGACTTCGATTGCATCACAACCTGGGTGGCAGATCTTAGTGTTTTTATAAATGCGTTGAGATACTAGTCCCAAAAATCTTTATTGTTTCGCCGTGGGTGAAGTGCGTGGGCATGTGTTGAATTCAAGATCATAATTACATTCATATTCATGATATTTTTATGCATTGTCATATATTCATTCATGTTATATATAGCCTAATATCTCTTTTATCATAAAAGTTAATTGGCTAACTATATGTATTCCATTTGCCTTTCTCTACATGTGTGATTTTGTAGGTGCGGAGGTGGCCGTAGAATATCAGTAGATGCCCAGGTCCTATTGTACATATTTTTGGTGTTGATGTAATAGCATAGTTTTATATTATGCTTCTGTATATATACATTTGGCGTTGGCGTACTTTGATAGCAGGTAGTAAAAGACATGGATATGTTATTGCCCTTATTCTCAAGGCAAATAACATATGTATTCCTTTTATTTTCTTATTCATTTTGTCAAGTATACAGCTTGAGCGTTGTATTATTTAAACTGGTTGTTTACATTGTTGTATAAGTATATATTTTTCTGGAATTGATGTTGGCCTTCATCATTCTTTTTAGCATAATTCTTTAGTTATTATGTTGTTGATGAGAATGTTGTAGAATGTGTATAGTATCATCCTGCAATGACGAATAGATGTAATGGCAAAATAGCATAGTTACGTTGATATGTTTTTTTTTCTTTATAAGTCCACGTCCTTGGATTTCTCTGTGTTCAGGGCGTGACATGAAAAGTAAAACCGATGAACTATTTCTTAACTATTTCTTGAAATTATTTTTCCAAAATAAAAAATTTATGAACTTATGGTTCACAAATTTGTGAAAAATAATGGATTAAAAAGCGGCATAATTGGTCATTTTCATGGACTTCCTTAAGATCTATAATTTGAAATTCACAAGTAGGAGGTTTGAACGACATAATAAGTCATTAAACACTCCCATAAACAGTGATTTATAAATAAACCACACGTGAATGATTTTAAATGCTTCTTATAATAAAAAATTCGCTTCTGAAATACAACCATTTCTCTAATTGCATGTATCTTTTCACTATACTTAATACTCATGTTTAAGTAGCTCAATATAAATTATTATACAATTATTTATAATATTATCAATTCCCTTTTCTTTTATATTCTCGTCGTTTATCAATAATAGATTTAGTTTGACTGGCATATAGTTTAAAAAATATTCAAAACGTAAACTTTTCAAAATTGAATTTGAATATAAATTACCAACATGACTATACAAGTTTTGTCTTATCTATGGCCCTTATAAATATGTAGGTATAATAATAGTAATATCTTCAGTTGTAGTAATAATTAGATATCAAAAAATAAAAATGAATATTTTTTTAGATAATACAATAAGAAAAGTTATCATATTATTTAATGAAAAACGATGTTTTTTTTTTTTTTTTTAATTTTACGTTTCTCACTTCTCTAGTTCCATTTTTTAATCTACCACTTCCGCTCGATGAAGGATCTTCTAATACTGGATGATAATGTATAATTTTGGTGCATGGAAACAAAATATAATATAACATAAGTAATATAAAATTTTAACTAAATTTTTTTTTACTTGGCTAAAAAATTTTAACTCACCTTTGCAAATTCTTTTATTTTTAATAATTTTTTAGAGCATCTTTCCCCTCAGCTCGCATGCCCCACCAAAGAAACTTCAGCAACCCGCGTTCTGGACATAATCCCCGATCTCTCTCTCTCTCTCTCTCTCTCCTGTTACTTTCCCCAGAATCAATCAAACTCAAAAGAGCTCTTTTGAAGCTCTAATAATAATCAAATTTCAAAATCAACCAATTTCTTAACCCTAATTGGGTAATTCGATCTCTCTTTTTTAACCTTCTCATCGATCTGATTGCAATTTGGGCCGAGAGAGAGAGAGAGAGAGATGGAGAGAGTGATGAATGTATTGAAGCCGAAACCGAACCCGCAACAGCAGCTGAGGGACTGGCAGCGGCGGCTCCGCCAAGAGTGCCGCAACATCGAACGCCAAATCCGAGGCATGTATTCATTTATTTATTTTCCCCTTTTTATTGAGAAAAATGAGGATTTTGTGTGTTTTAATTGTTTTTGTTGTGATTTTGGGGTGATAGATATACAGAGAGAGGAGAAAAGTGTGCAGAAAGCTATTAGAGAAGCTGCCAAGAGAAACGATATGGGCTCTGCCAAGGTAATATTTTAACCTCCTATCAATCCCCATAATGAGCAAATTATGTGTTTTGTATTATAATGATTAGGGCACTTCCCATATTCACTCTATTTTCCACAATCATAAATATTAAGGACTAGATTTTGAGTTTTTTGCCATTCTAGCATATGTAGCTAGAAAATTTTCCAAACTAAAACACCGCTTAGAAATTTTTCCAAATTAACACTCAATTTGAAAACGCATAAAAGAACTGCGCTTTCTATGTGTTTAAATTCCAAATTGCTCCGTCAAAATATTAACGTTATATTCAATAAGAAAATGCATTAATAAAATGTGTTTTCAGTGTTTTTATGGAAAACACATTTCTTTTATGCGCTTTCTATTTGTAAAGTTTTACACAAAAAACACATTTGTTTTTAGTTTGTAAAAATAAAAACAGAAAATGCATTTCTTTGATGTGTTTTTAGCTCGCATGAAATTTAGACAGAAAGCGCATAAATGAAATGCGTTTTCAATACAAAATATTTTAAATTCCCCAGTTAAATTTCACGCTAGAAAATGAATTAATAAAATGTGTTTTCAGTGTTTTTATAGAAAACACATTTCTTTTATGCGCTTTCTATGTGTAAAGTTTTACACAAAAAACACATTTGTTTTGAGTTTGTAAAAATATAAGCATAAAATGCATTTCTTTGATGTGTTTTTAGCTCGCATGAAATTTAGACAGAAAGCCCATAAATGAAATGCGTTTTCAATACAAAATATTTTAAATTCCCCAGTTAAATTTCACGGCAGCGTTAAATATTACTTATATGGAAAGTGCATTTCTTTTATGCGTTTTCAAATGGAGAGTGTTAATTTAGGAAAATTTATTAGTGGTGTGATAGTTTGGGAATTTTTCTAAATACATATGCTATAATGGCAAAAAACCCCTAGATTTTAGGGGAGGTGATACCAGCGTATTTAGTTCTATCTAATCACAGAGGGAGTTTGCTAAAGTGATCCCTAGAACTAGGGGACCAATGTTAATCCCTAATACTATTTCTAAAAGTAGGATCTGGTTTAGCCTGTCGGCATTTCATATATTTCAGTCTCTGTTTTAGAGTATGAGCTATAAGGATTAAAATTTAGGGGATGTGAATAGATGTACTGGTGGGAATGCCCTTATAATTTTTTTCCGTTAATGTATTTGCTTGTTGATGTTTATTTATTAAATGGCCTTGGATGTCAAAACTTGTTCTTTTTGTGCTATCAGTAATTTCTGAGGGGATATATACAATTATTCACATTTCCAAATTGATTTTTCCGTGAGTCTGCAAATAGTTTAATTCATCATACCTCTCCTCAGGATGATAAATTGTATGTTTTGGGTTATAATGATTATAGACGTTTTCTCACTTTTAAGGTATTTGCTTGTTTCTATTAAATTAAATGGCCTTGCATGTCAAAGTTTTTCTTTTTGTGTTATTAGAAATTACACATTTAGGAATTGACTGATTTTTATGTGACTGTGATTTTATTATGTCATTTCTTTGGCGAATTAAGCCGGGGTGATTGATTATTCTTCCCATAATCAGTGCAATCAACACTTAGTTATGTCTGTGCACATTTAGGAACTGGCTTTGCAGTGACTACTAATACTGTAATTCCTGTAGTTCGAATGGGAAATTATCCCATGTGGTTGATTATTCTTCTGATGAAGTGTGTTAGTACAAATTTTCTGTACACTAACTTTGAAAGCTAGTAAGCGACAATCTTCAGATGTGATAGTTGGTTGACCATTATGAAGTGAGGGAAATTTAACTGATGGTGAGCTTGTATTCTGTAAATCTCGAATGGTATTTAAGGATAAATGGATAGCATGAAGTTTCTGGGGACCGCCACTGGTGACTGGATTTGAAGGAGAATAGTAACATGGGCTGCTTATTTGAGTTCTTAGATGATGAAAACTTGAAACCTGCAAAATGTGTTTTCTTAAAGTTGACTCGTTTGAACCAACAGTTCAAGTAAAGACATTCCAAGTCCTAGAAGTGCCAAAAACACAAAGGAAGAACTGAACCTTACGGGTAGGGTCTCAATGTCCTTGCATCCAAAATCTACCCATGCCATCAGTTGTGCCATGTGGCTGAGTTTTCATATTTTTGTTGTTTTGCTCAATGGTTACTATTGAGATTAAGACTACAACAATGACTAGAAAGTCTCTCTTAAAGTTACTTGTTGAATGTCTCTTCTGGATTCTTTTAAGACTTTCTTAGAATTCGCATAAATTGATAAATCTGCTGTCCATTGAAACTTAAATCACCATGGGAAACAGCCTGTTGGATCTAGAATTCCTGAGTCTCATGTTTTATTGTATTGCTTATTTTCAACTTAAGGAGGTGTCTTTAATTTACAATGGCCATGTTTTTTTTTTTCTAATGAGTATCCAGTATTCATTTTGAGCTTCTTTTTCAGGCACTGGCTAAGGAGATTGTGAGCTCTAGACGAGCTGTCAACCGTCTTTATGAAAACAAGGCACAGCTAAATTCAATATCAATGCACCTTGGAGAAAGTGTTGGTATATTCTCTCTCACATAAATAGTGCTATGGCTGACTTACTTGATCTACCTACTTCGCTGCCATTCAATGTATTCCCTTGCCAAAATAAGTAGGATGAAGTTATGTTTTATCAATTGAAGATGGAACTTATTGTTCATTTTGGACACTGTTTATGCCGAATGAAAGTATGAAAGTGTGACATCATTGGTGGAACAGATATCTCATAGGAAGTGAACCATTTTCATTAAAGAATTTAAAGTGATCTTACTACGAATTAGTTGGTATCTTCTCACAAAACTTCGATAAATTACAACTACTTTAACTATCAAACTATTGACCTCTCCCATAGGCCTTTACAACATTCGGAGCATTTTGGACTTTCATTAGATGAATTCAGTGAGTCACACCCACCTATCAACTTATTGTTTTACATTTGGCATTGTTTGAACCTCATAGTGCATTCGACTAATAAGTTCAAAGTTTGCAAGTGATTAAACTTGTCCCGTGTTTCACATTTTCAGCCGATTGAATTTCATAATCCTCATGTGCCTGAAATGCTGATTGTTGAACTCTATGTTACACATTTGGTTGATTTGCAGCTATTGCACGGACTGTGGGGCATTTGTCTAAGAGTGCTGAGGTTATGAAACTTGTCAATAACCTCATGAAGGCCCCACAAGTTGCTGTCACTATGCAAGAATTCAGCAAGGAGATGATAAAGGTACCTTACTATGACATGGTAGATAAATTCAAGTTTTAGGGTGCAACAAATACGTGCTTATACATATTTATTCAGATCGAGTCTTGGAGAGTTTGAACTTTGTTCTCTGAAACTTTTCTTCCATATTAAAGACCCATATATGCTTTCATCCTTCGTAGTTCTGTGCTTCGTTTGGTTAATTTTGAACTAGTGACGTTTCATCGCTCAAATTTTTTTTTTTATTTAAAACTAATAGTTAGATAAGCAATTAGAAATTACTTGAATTTTAACAAATCTTGCTAACCTAAGTTCCAGCAGTTTTCTTGAACAACCATTTTTCATGAACTCTTCCTACTAATAAATGGTAGAAAATTTAGAAGATGGGCGAATAGGTATGGAAGTTAGACATTTTGTTTCTTCTTAGTATCTTATGGTGTAACTTATGCATTATGCTTGTGCACTTTAAGCAATTAAGAATTACATCAATGTGGATGGCACATTTTTAACAGGACAATGCAATTTTTACAGAATTCTATGTATCAAAAATATTCCACATGATATCAGCGGAAGTTTCACTAGTATAAGCTGAATGACTTAAATATGTGTTTTCTATAATTCAAGTTTTCTCAAATCTTTCACAGCTTGATGCTTCCCAGAAATCATTTCACTTCTTAATTATTTTTTCCCGTATAACTTCATCATATTTCGCCTCCTTTAACAACAATAGTTTGTGAAGATACAAATGTATCTTATGTCCAGATAGAAATGTACAGGAACGTAGCCCATGTTACTTTTTAGCCAACTTCTAGTCATTTCCAGTTTTTGGGATTCTTGTATAAGCATATGAAGCAACAACTTTTATTTTAAGCATACACTCACTTCCACAATCCCTAGGCTGGGTTGATTGAGGAGACTGTGAATGATGCTCTGGACTCGGCACTGGATACGGAAGATATGGAGGAGGAAATTGAGGAAGAAGTTGATCAAGTATTGACTGCACTTGCTGGTGAGACTGCTGCTGAGCTTCCGGCAGCTGTTAGGAAGGAAAAGCTAAAGCAACCTGCCACTGTCGAGGTAACTATACAGACTTTACTGGTAACATATTTTCCTAATTGTTTGGACTTTTCAGTTTCTTAAATATTTATCCAAGTGGCTTGTACTGAAAACGGTAAGGGTTCATATGATTATATCAAAAATTTGTTTCTGAATCTGCAGTTATTGAAGATGGATATGTAATTTTTGAATGGTTCTATTTTCCTAGTCTTGCTTATAGTTTGACTGTGGAAGCTATTAAGTTCATTTGATTATGGTTCTGAAGATGGTTTTCGGATATCGGAATTATACAACAATGGATATATTTTTGGGAATTTGTTCTTATAACAATTTCAGAGAACTGTTCTTAAAAAACACTTTTAAGTTTAAAGAACTGACAGTTATTTCCTCTGGAATTGGGTACCTCTTTGTATGATCATCAAGGTGATAAAGTCTTTGTTTTGGTTGCGAAATTTATCTGCAGTACTGAACAGATAAAAATGAGAACAAAATAGAAGCTAAAGCTGGGACCCAAGACATATTTAGAATACCCTTGTTTTCTTGTTATTTTTGCAGGATGAAGCTGAGGTTGCTGATGATGAGGAAGAGCTCGAAGCAATACGAGCCCGACTTGCGAAAGTTAGGTCGTAGTTTTTTTGTATGTTTGCCACCAACATCTGTACCTTGGATGAAATTGAAATGCTGCTGATATTTACATTTACTCTTGTCAAGAGAGTCTCTTCTTGCGTCGTGTCCTCTACAAACGTAACCTAATTTTTATCTTCTGATAAAGATATGACAATCCAAAAGTGACTGTACCATAGCATATTTCAAAATCAGCTCAATACACAGTTTGTTTGTCTGTGATTCAAGTATTATAATTGATATCGCATGCATTATCCCTGATAATGCCCTTTGTTTATACTTAAAAGTTGCATACTTCTCATGAATCTTATACTTGCATATTTTCAGTTTCAGAATTTGGTTAGTGGGATAATCCATGAAGCTTTTTCAGATCATAGCATTTTGTTGGTAGGTTAGACGTACCCACATCGTCGTGGTTGAAGTTCTTATCGACCGAGGAAAATTAGTTTTGAACACAAACTGTCTAAGGTTCTGCTAATGTAATTTTGCAATTATTGTAATACAACATTGGTCATCATTAAAAGCTTTTTCTCAACTGTACATTTAAAGTTTAGCCATGGGGCTGCCTTAAAGACCTACCTTCGGGAGTTTGGATTTTATCAACATGTTTAAACGTCTATATGATCATTAACAGCTGAAATTAAATATATGGTTCCTGTATAATTTGTAAATTTGAAAAAATTTATCTAATTTCAGTCGTTTTTTATAACAAGCGGTCCAAATGCGAGGGCGTATTCTCTCTAGCACATTGATGGGGAGTCCCTCTCAATCCGATGATTTGAGCTATAATTGACTTTGTTTTAGTGTGTATACATATTGTATTTCAGTGGAGATGTGAATTTGTTTTATGCATGTAAGACCTTGTTGTTGGCAGCATATGCTAAATGGTGCCACTATATGCCATGGTTTTAAAAGGTTATTTAGCGAACGCTATAGCCACTTTATAATTTTACAAAATTTATTAAAAATCAGGATTAATGATATACATAAATATCAATTGGTACACATAAATTTTACATACTTATTTGTGTGGTTTAAAATTAATCATGATCAAACTTGTAGGTCCATATTTTATTTCTAGAAATTGGGGTCATGTGATTAGTTTTGGATCACACAAATAAGTATGTATAACTTGTATGTACAAAATACGCATGCATATCATTACTCAAAAAATTATATTGTGGAAAAGATATTTTTATATGGTTTACTTTCCAAATAATAATTTTTTAGCCTCTTACAATATAATGTTTACAACGAAAGTAATGATATACGTACCAAAAACTTATATCGAATTGCATTGTGTGGTTAACAATTCGCCACATTACCCTATCTTGTAGGAAGAGAGTATCTATGAAATATGATTAATTATTAATCACATAATGCAATTCGGTACAAATTTCCAGCATCTAAGCAAGGCGTCACTCAATGGAAACATCAAATGATGCCAAAAGTGGAGGAGCATTGATAGTGAACCTTTTGAAACAAATTACAAATACCATGAGATATTAATTATTATGTTACTTGTTAGGTACTTAGGTCCAACAAGTTGAACAAAGCAAAGGATGTTTTGTCTACGCATTAGGTATTGTCTGTAACTACTATGGACTTTGATGGTGCTCACTAACTCTAATTTTGAGTTTGGGTAATAACACCAACTAGATTATACATATCGCAAATCGGAGTTGACCGAGTTGGTAAAATCGATCAATTCGTACGAAAAGGTATCTAGGTAGTTCCTCTGCTGACAATCTCTCCTGGTGATTGATCGTAAAAATTCCCATAGAAGTCTCGAATTATCCAACATTGTGCCGGGATAGCCTCTATATTAAATAAACACATAAAAATGTGTAAACTCCTAGGATACATATGAATATAATTACAAGTAATATAGTACGTTTTTAGTTAAAATTGATGTCTCAATGATTATACCAAGTTAAATTGCGTGCACATAATATGAGTCAATATTGATCAATGCTACTTTGGGGGTATACTTTTGTCAATAAAGAAGACTTAAGATACATAACTATGTATATATTAATATACTCACGGAAGAAACATTTATTCTAATTCTTTTCTTTCACTCTTTAACATAACCTTTGCTGACAGACAAACCTAATGTAGCATAAAGGAATAAAAAATGTACCCTCCCCCTCCATAAATTTTTGTGCAATATATTTTTTAAAAAAATTTTAAAATATAATAAATAATATTTTAATGCAACCAAAAGGTCAAATTTATCTTCATTTTATATTCAAAAAGTAAAGTAGATATTTTTGCTACATTTAAATTTTAAATTGTTATAATATAAATTCTTCTAAAAAAAACATGTTGTCTAATATTTTGTGGACGGAACGAGTACATAAAGTGTACAAAATTACATGCCAATGTTTGGGTACAAAATTAAATGTCAATATTCGAGCTTGATTTGATGAGAACCCAATTCAAGCTTGGTTTGAGATCCATACGGGTAGAGTTTGAACCCTTAATTGGATAGAAAATCTTGCATTTATAATTTTTTTGTATGCAATTACTTTATTAATGTAATTGAAATTAAAATGAGTACATACTTTTGTACTCGTTCGAAATAATTTTGATACACAATGACAAAAAAATAGAATGAAGAATGAAGATGGCGTATTCCCATTTTGTTCCAAATTCGATTCAGGATAAGGTTAGTTTGGAGTCTTATTATTTGAATTTAGCAGTTCATTTGGGTGACA